>JAFFZH010015736.1:55253-105395 GCA_018420115.1 Euura saliciscinereae | reverse complement strand
GACCCGTAGTGCCCCATGGGGTGACCCATTGTACCCCACGGGTGGGGAACAATGGGTCAAAAATTCTTCTTTGGAAATGCATTTTTATTATTTTTGCTATGCAAGATATCCGAATTTTAGTTTTTGGACATTGTTGCCAATGAGTTGAGTCATGAATTCCACCTGGTCACAATTTCAAATATCTTTCCAAAAAAATTAGAAAAATCGAAAAGTGAAAACTGACCCATAGTGCCCCACTCTCCCCTACACTTAAGGATGTATTGGCTGTACAGTCCCAACCACGTTGACCTTCGTCGACAATTATTGCATACTTCGAGATAAGACAAAAATCTGTAAAAAATCAACCACAATCAAGACGATAATTATATTAATTTTCAATAATAATAATTTCCAAAAATTATCAACAAATTGTTTAAACAAAACATTGTTTAACAAATTTTTCGGTGACGTCATTTTTTTTTCATGTCAAACAAATTCGTTGACCCTTTTGAATACCTACACATGAATTTTTTAAGAATTTTCTCATATTTTTTAAATTCCCGTTTTCGAACATTTTTACCGTTTTGTGAAGGCTGTAACTACGGAACTATTCGTTACATGCTCCGCAAACTTCGGAATTGTAATCTACATCGTTTTCATGAAAACATATCAAAAATTCAAGATTTTTCCTCCATTTTTGAAAATTTAAAATTTTCGAAAACGAGAATTTAAAAAATATGAGAAAATTCTTTAAAAAATTCACGTGTATTCAGAAAGATCAACGAATTTGTTTGTCATAAAAAAAAAAATTACGTTACCGTCAAATTTTTTAAACAATGTTTTGTTTAAACAATTGGTTGATAACTTTTGGGAATTCTTAGAATTGAAAATGAATATCATTATTGTCTTGATTGTGGTTGATTTTTGTTTAAATTTTTATCTCATCTCTAAGTATGCAATAATTGTCGACGAAGGTCAAGGTGGTTGGGACTGTACAGCCAATACATCCTTAAATCGATTTTCTATCAATTTAAAGAAAAAATTCTATAATTTAGTATTTTCTCAATTCTTCTGGTTCTCAACCGCTTTTTGCATATTCAAATTGAATCGATTCCGCAAACGAAAATTAAATTTGCAGAAGAATATGAATTACTGTTACCCGTTTAATTTTTACCGTTACAGCAAACCCTCGAAAGACACGATCATGGAATATGTGAGGCGAGTCGAGTTCCTGAAAGGCGTTGTTGGAACTTCGAAGCTATCGAACCCTTCGGAGAGAGTAGCTGCTGCTCAGATGTTGTCCAAGACTCCGATGTCGACGACGGATAACGCGAGGCAGAATATAGCGACTCAGATACACCAGAAAACAACCGCTAGATATACCAAAGAATTGAGAAACGAATTGTTCAGTAATGAGAAAGGTAGAAAGACTGGATCTCCTTTCGATTTCAATATTGTTTCAATATCTCAGGTATTTCTTCCGATTTCAGGATCTTCGGACGACGGATTGAGGCAAAGAATGCCTGGTGGCGCACACGAGGAGAATCTAGACGCAATTTTGAAATACAATCGTAACGAGCAGGAAAAAATAGCAGAAAGTATGCTGTCTATGATCAGCAATATGAAGGAGCACGCGATCACGGCCAGCACGGTGATCAGAAGCGATATAAAGTCGCTAGGAAAGACGGGACAATTGACGGACCTGAATACAGAGAAGCTTAAAAGCGAATCTGCGAAACTAGAAGAACACACAAAGTCAAATTGGAGGTGTTGGGTCTGGGTCATGGTCGCATTCGTCCTTGTAGTATTTTTTAGTAGGTAGCTTTTAGTAATTAATTATTGCCAATTTGTTCTTTCAAACTTGAAACGAAATCAATTCGTATTTATGTGACTATATTTTGTTCCAGACATGGTGTTGTTCATGAAGGTATCGAAAAAGAAATTTTGAAACATTCAAAAAACCGCAATAAACGGAGCGAGCCTTTCGATAACGAAGTCTACTTCCAACGCGTTGGAAACTATTGACAAAATAATAATAACGATGCACATATGTATTCATAAATAAAAGAGATGTATATTAATTGAGGGAATAAATCTAAACAACATATTTCATCGCGTTGTTATTCGAATTAAGGATGTCGACGGATTAGTCTGGGTGTGGTAATGACTGTGGCATGACTGTGAGTCCTCTGACTGGAATCATTATTATTATCATCACTATTGTGATTATTAGTAATGGCTACCACCGTGGATACACTCGCTAAACCGCCTTTTCCACCTAAACCAGCTCCAAAACCTGGTAAATAACATTCCAAGTCTGATAATATACGCGAATATCAGCGGTCGGTGAACTTTTTTGAAACAATATCTTCAAAACGCTACTAAAATGTCTTCTGGTTTTTATTTTTTACTTGTATGACTTGACGTGTCCACGTTGAACGTCACTGTCATTTACCTCATTCATCACTCATACACAATCTTCGATATCATATTCTACCTATTAATTTACAATAATTTTGCACAATTGTTCGCTAAAATTGTTCTCTTTCCTCGTTCAAGGCAGGGTAAAGGTGGTAAGAGCGCTGTACACATACACAGCGCAGAATGTGAGTTGAATTAATTACCCCTAATCCAATTTTCATGAGTTTACTCGACAAAGAAATATCCATTCGTTACAGCCGGACGAATTGTCTTTCGAAAAGGACGAGGTACTCTACGTCTATGATCAAGGAATCGATCCAAACTGGTGGAAAGCAAAATGCAACAATCAAGAAGGGCTGATTCCTGCCAATTATGGTCAGTCTGAGTAGTTCCAAACTATTTAAACCTCCCTAAATCCTAAAGGGTGATAAAACGTCCGTCCAGCCAACAATAATTTCGATCCGATCTATCGCAGTTGGAGAACAGACGGAAGAAGTTGAATTGCCGTTGCACGAAGCTGCGAGACGTGGGAACATATCGTTCATGAGAGAATGTTTGGAGAGTGGCGTTTCCAGTACCGGATTAGACGCGGCGGGTAACACCCCGTTGTATTGGGCGTCGAGGGCTGGTCACGTCGACTGCGTCAGGGATTTGTTGAGTTTGCCAAATCCTGCGCTGGATCTTCAGGTGAGTATCTGCGATGCAGAAAATGGGGAGAATTATACAGGTCTTGTACCTCGATTATTCGGTTTCAGAACAAGATGGGAGATACACCTCTGCACGGAGCGGCGAGCCGCGGACACCTTGAAGTGGTGCAGATGCTTCTGGACGCAGGGACCGACGCCAGTCTGAGAAACGACGAGGGTCTGACTGCTGAAGAATTGGCTAACGATGCGGCGGTGATAAATGCGATACAAATGAGTTACAGGCAATATACTTCGACCCATCGTTACCAGGATAACGATTACGACGATGAAAGTGATTAAGTAATGATGTACCGAGACCGGTTTTGCATACAACGAATTAGTTTAGACTTATTATCGTTTTTCCGGTTGGATAAAGTTGATTAGATTTTTAATGCAAGTTTAGAAACTGCATCGTTGCTCATTTTCTGCTTTTGTATTCCAATATCCTGTGAGATGATAGTTTTTTTCTCGAGCTTTTCAAGCCTTCTTAATTAATTATAAATTCGAATACTGTTCCAATTGTGAGCTCGAAAAAATTCTGATTACCTTTGTATCTAGTGAGTAAGTATATTATATTATATTTTATATTAAGAGATCTCAGAGACAGAGTATTGAACCAGGGTATTTTACGTAATCCAATACGAGATGATTAAAGATAGTTTAAGTTTTTCGAAGATTATAAATCGTTGAAAGTATTCATAGTATGATCTCAAAAACGAGTCGTATTATTGTTATAAAAAAAATTATTACGAAACAACGTTTTTATTAAATTATTATAATACAAATATTTTTTTGTTCTATCATTTTCTTTGCCCCCGTAATATTGTACGGAGAGTATCGGTGCAGGATACGTCGATATCAGACAATATTCAAATAAATACTGATATGGTAAGTCAATCTATCCTTACTCGATCAATAATAAATAACTAAATCATTACGAACGTGACACATACATAAATTATCTACAAGTTGCGTGATACTTGATACGATCCGAAGTTAGAAACCGTTTCAAGTTTATAATATCAAGCTTTCAACGTTCTAATAATATTTTCAACCTATTTTCAAAAACGTAAATCAATTATACGCATGGTAAAAATGAGATCTTGGATAATTTTTTCAGAATATTCAGACTTTTCCACTAAACCATCTGTTAAAATCAAGTCTTAGTAGTAACTGTGCCAAATGTGCACCCGCGGGCTGCGCCCGGACCTTGTTCAAGGTTTTCGTCAGCCAGTCCATCAGGCTATTCAACGTATCAGCCAACGCTTTCAGTTCCTCTTTTTCAGTCACCAGCAAATTGCCCAATTCCCACATGGGGGCTTGCAGTATGAAATCATCGCACAATCGCAATAATATTTTTATCAACTTGTTCACCTAAAACAGAAATAATTTTCAGTCACGAATTATAATAACGTCGTCGATGGATTCTATTCGGTGATGATCTTACTGGATTTATTTTATCCGTAGATCCGTTGAAAAGAAACGTTTGGGACATTATATTTGCCAGGAATACCGAATGACCTTTCTGAATCTCTTCGAAATTTCGAGTATTCTTCATGGTATTCTCCATGATAGTGTATTGGCTCTCGAGTACATCGACTTGTAGGTAATATTGTAGATTATTAATGACAAACATCAAGTTATTCCTCAACTGCATCACTCCTATATCGCTGTGAAAAGAATAAAGAAATTTAGTACTCGAATTCCATCTTCGTTTCCTCCTGCTTCCGAATGGATACGAATACTCACATATTCTTCGTGCGCATATGTTCGCTCCATAGATTTTGCAGATTGATCTGAGTCTTTTTAACTCTGAGCAAGAATCTGAAGAGAGTATTGTAGTCCGAGAGCGCTACTGGACTGAAAAGTAGGTGCAGAGGCCAGACTACTTTGTACTGAAGTTGGATCAGGCCCCATCCCCTGGAATCTGAAATTGGATATTATTAGGACTAAGAACGGAGCCTCGATCATGGGACTATAAATTTACCGATCGGGTCTTCGCGTTCCTTCCTAGAGAATTCGCCGTCCTCCCCGAGGTCTTCGCTAGCTTCGATTTCTACCTCCGGGACAGGAACAACGAAGTCGAAACTCTCCGTTGTGCTTTCGTCGTGCAGGTGCATTTTCCGCGCAGCAATTTGGAAGGATAAGTTGATGTCCCTGGTGGTGTGACTGGTGGGTTTCTTGTCCAATATGTGACCGGCTAATCTGATGAATTCTAAGAACAATTCACCGCGACCGAGCAAGAAGAAATCTTTGATCAATTTTATCTGATGCATAAGCTGAGCGTCCTCCACAGCTACTCTCCACAAGTGTTCGGTAACGCACTGCTTCAGATCGTCGACGGTTCTCTCGAACGCGATAATGTCGAATGTTCGTTTATTCTTTAAATTCTGCAGCTCGTGAAAGTGCTCGTACTCTTTTGCTCCCCATATCGAATTCTCCGCCTTAGCGAAGATACTGAGATCTGGAAAATGAGGGTTTTAATGAACATCGAGCACAATCTATGTTAAAATCGAGTGATTTAGAGCCCAGTGAACGGAAGTGAACCTTTTTTCTGCCTGGGATCGTTTCCAAACATGATAATAGTCTGACCAATGGTCAGAATTTTAATAGCCAGCGAGGGTCTGACGTAAGACGGCAGTATATTTATTTTAATTTCATAATCCCACATGTCTGTGGCTAATTTTCTCGACGATTTTTCTTCCGTGATCCCAGAGCTATCCTTGCTCTTGGCTAAAACCAGGCTATCCTGTAGATCTGGTACTTTTTGGATGAAAAATTCGTTGTGAACATCCTCGAGTATCCCGTACAATAGCCAACTGGATAATTGCTTGTAAAATACAACGTGGCAACAGTACATCATTCTGAAAATTAATAAAACGAATGGATCAAGTGAGTTTCTTCAGATCACGCAGTCGTCGATTAACTCCGTACTTCTCTAGAGCTCGTCTCACTTCGGGGACCCCAGTGTCCATACGCTGATACAAGCATTGTAGTAATTTACAGCCGTGAACTTCTTGCGTACGAATCTGAAAGAATGTCCTTGTTTAAATTCTAGGTCATGGTCAGAAGTACCACGATTCGGCTCACCTCACTGATTATCGAGTTTAGTACGGAGAATAAACAGACGTATTTCTGTATTCTCGAGATTATGAAAGTCAACGGGGTGTGCGCGTTGTTCAAAACGACTTTTTCCAGGTCTATAACGTCCTCGCAGAACGGTTGTATCGCCTCCTCCATGCCGTCGCACAGCGCCTGAAGGTAGAGGCCCCATTTCAGGTTTCCTGGACGAGGAAAAATACTGATTAAAAAAAAGGTAGGTAAAGAGAACTAATATTTTATCCGAGAGAACCGATGAATGCAAAATCTGCTTTTCGGACGATAAACAAATTATTTGTACCGATCAATTCCGTAGACTCGCCGATGACCGAGGTATGCGCGTTGATGAAATTTCTAACAGAATTGCATTCTTCTGCGATGCCGATTATTTTTCTAATCAGATCTTTTTCACCAGGATGAAGAAATTTTTCCGTTTCTAAAAACTGTAAAGAAAATTGATCGGAGTATTTCGAGGTTACGTTCGGTGGTATAATCGTCATTGTTCTCACATCTGTGTCTATAATTTGTACGACATTGGTCGTACATCCCCAGAGCGAGAGTAAAACTTCGTGGAGCATTTCTTTCCTGGTTTATAAAATTCATTTACGACGATATAATAACGATGATAACGACAACAACGGGACGAGTTTGTTTTCGAATTGCACCCCGCGTGTACGAGGTATGAAAATGCAGTTTCACGACATTCGGAACGTATCCTACGAACGCATCCAAGTTCAAGCGGTTAGCTGCCGGATGGAAGAGGTTATGTGCGTCGACATCTAACGCGAAACGTTCCGTATTGGAGAACGAGAGAATGAAATCGTTCGGAATTGTTTCGCTCTCGTTCGATTTCGCAACGTGCCTGTTCATCGCACGACACGTGTACGGAAAATTGTCGAACTTGGAAAAGTTCGAACGTTCCAAAATACTAACGAGCGTGAAGTTCCGCCGACTTCCGGTTTTCGTTTGTTGAGGTGAAAGGGAATTAAAATTGTATCGAATGAGGTGAAAAACTGTCGAATTTAGTTCGTTGAAAGGTTTTCGGTGAGACAGACGGATGGAAAACAATTTTAAATACAGTGTTCGCAATGTAAGGAGTGAACGTAGCCGGAGTAGAGTAAATTTCGGAACGATTTCGAATTGTTAAGTAAAGTTCGATCGAACCCCTCCGAACTTGGGGGAACTTGAATAAGTCGACGTGACCAGACTCGTCCTCGGCAGACCGGGAAGGGATGCAAAGGGATTTTGTTACAGAATAAGAGAGTATTGAAAAAAATTTTGAATGCCCTTCGGTACCGCGAGAAGTTCGCTGGTTGAACGACGTTACCGTGTCGAATCGGTCGAATTAGAAAAGTGTCATTTCTCTGCGTATTTAACGCGGGAAACGAGCGAGATTTTCGTCAAAGTAGTGGGAAGTAAGTCCGAGCAAAACGGCTCCGCAAAAAAAATCGTCAAGGAAGATGGCGGAAACCGAAGAACTGAAGGTAGGATGAAAACCGAAAAACCGTATCGTTTTGTCGAATTAACCGTCCACTTCGAATCGCGTCTATTTATTAACCCCGCGTTATCGATTACGCCGAACTATTTCACATCGTCAATTATAAACATTCGACTCATTCAAAAGCGTGCCAACGGTTTCCCCGAAATCGAAGGCTGCGTTTGATCGCGCTAAGTAGACTAAGCGACATTTATTTTCAATCACGCGTCTCTTTTCACTTTTCATTTCGTTCTAAAGTATCATCATTAAAGTATAAAAACCATTCGTAAATATACGTGCCACGGGTCGGTAGACGACTCGCTCTTAACCTCGTGCTGCTCGTGCACGATAGGGCGATAGAGGAATGCCGATGCGACACGGAAGACACGATCAGCTCATAACTGCAATGGGTAACCTCCAACTCTAGTCTAACAAACGGTTTCACACATCGCAAACATATTTTCGTTATCACTTATCCCATTTGGTACATCGTTGGACTTTACACCGTCAATATTTTTCCATTGGGAAAATTCATTTCGAAGAAAACATTTTAAACGCATCAAAATTTTCGATTCACACGTTGCTTTCAATCATTCGTCATCGAAACCGAGCGAACAAAAATTCTGCGTGATCTTGATGGCTGTGAACGTTTTCTATTACAGAATATGGTATTAAGTTTTCGAGTATCTGAACTTCAGATGCTTCTCGGTTTTGCTGGACGAAACAAATCGGGTAGAAAAAACGAACTTCAGACACGAGCTCTGGAACTATTGAGACTCAGATCTCATCCTGTGCAACTAAAAATTCGCGAGTTATACAAAACCATACAGTAAGTAGATAATCGTTGAAAAAATTCAGATTCTCTCCCAACGGAGACGTAAAACCGTCTAGATACTCAACCGCCTCGAATATCTCTGTCTCAGGCAAGACCAGCTCGCGGCGCACCAGCTGTATGGTCAAGGCGGAGGCACCGAACCGCCGATCGATCAAACTATGCATTCCCGCAACTATTACACGAGGTAAGTCGGGGCGAACGAGCTTTCGACGAGTTTTCCGACGCAATGAACTAATATCGGCGTTTTTCGATGGTTTCCGACCAGGCAAGGCCACGCTCAGGCGATGGGTCAACAGCAACAGGCACAGTCGTCCGTTTCCAGCGGCAAAGAGCTGCCGCCGGCGCATCAGGCCTCGATGCCGCAGTCCCAAGTGGCGCCTAGAGCCTCGGCGGTGTACCAACAGCCCGGATACACGAGCGTTACGCCGCAGGTAGAGAACCGTGAAATTGATGTCGGAGTTTGGTTCGACGATTTGTGAATTATATCCCATTTTATTGCAGCAACGCACCCCTAGTTCAGTGTACAATCCTTACCCGTACGCGGCGAAGGTGATGCCGCCTCAGCTGCAGCTGCAGCAACCGAACCAGTATCCTGTGCATCCCGATGTTAAGCTCAAAAAGCTTCCGTTCTTTGACATGCTAGGAGAACTGCTGAAGCCTTCGAGTCTCATGCCACAGGGATCCACCATGCGCGTCCAGGAGGGAACGTTCATGTTCCATCTGACGCCTCAACAGTCTACGGATATTGCCAGTTCACGAGACTGCAGACCCGGAAGCAAAATAGATTACACGGTGCAGGTGAAGTAGTTCTGTTTTTTTTTCCAATTTCGAACACAGCGGCCACTGGACAGGAGACTTTTCAATTCCCCAGGGAAAATAGGGGGCGAGTGAAAAAATCGATCTTGTCCTCGATCTCTTTATTAATATAAAAATTATTACCCCTCATCAATTGATAGATGGTTTATCGGTTTATCGGTAGATTGGTTTATCAGGCCTGCACACAGAAGCTTTGGTTCTCGGCAGGGACATGAAATTTCTCTTCGAGTCTGTAACATCACACCTGAATGGATATTGTATTAGTTTATCATCTGCTTGTATTATTGCGACTATTAGTTCGAATTTTTGCTCAGGGGAAATTTATAACTCTACGATCGATAGTCAATAATTGTTTCGGGGAAGGAATTGCAAATTCTGATCACAATATTTTTAATGAGTGAATTATCTGCTCGAAGAATTAGAAACAAATAGAGGAAAACTAATAGCGGAAAAATTATTGTAATTAATTTGGTTCGCCTAGTCGAATAAATTCACTCGATAGAATATTTCTATTAAGTAGTTTCAAAGACTTGTTTTGTTCCGTAGAAACAAGATTTCACTCCTAGAATTTAGAGTCTTCAATTTTCAATAATACTTTTTCGATGTTTCTTCATGGAAGTGAAATTCTTTCATAAATTAATCATTTATCAACCGTTTTCCGAATCCTGTTGAACTCCATCTTTATATTCGTAGGTACAGATGCGATTTTGTTTGCAAGAGACTTCGTGCGAGCAGGAGGACTACTTCCCACCGAGCATCGTAGTAAAAGTGAACGGAAAGCTGTGTCCATTACCGGTAAGTTTCAATATTCGATTCATTTACTAACTTCGCAGTTTATCACAGTTTGTTATAATCATAATATCCGTTATATGTAATATTTCAGAATCCTATTCCGACTAACAAGCCGGGAGTAGAACCAAAGCGACCACCGAGACCGGTGAACATCAGTCCGTTAGTCAAGTTATCCCCCACAGTAGGAAATCAAATACACGTTACCTGGTCTGCGGACTATAACAGACGATACGCCATCGCCGTTTACCTCGTTAGAAAATTAACTAGCTCAGAATTGTTGGCGAGATTGAAAAACAGAGGCGTTCGTCACTCCGATTACACTCGTGGACTGAGTAAGCGGCATCGAATCGTCCAAATTTATGTTCTACGATTTAAAAAGATGTGTGATAAATTTTCTTCCTTTGCTTTTTTTTTCAGTTAAAGAAAAATTGAACGAAGACGCAGACAGCGAGATAGCGACAACCTCGTTGCGAGTTTCGCTCGCTTGTCCGTTGGGAAAAATGCGAATGAGCACTCCGTGCAGGGCTTCGACCTGCCTCCATCTCCAGTGCTTCGACGCTTCGCTGTTTTTACAAATGAACGAGAGAAAGCCTACGTGGAATTGCCCGGTTTGCGACAAACCCGCGCTCTACGATAACTTGGTCATCGACGGCTACTTCCAAGAGGTGCTCAACTCGAACAAGCTGATACCGGACGGCAACGAGATTCAACTGCTCCAGGACGGGTCCTGGGAGAATTTGGTCGTTAAAAAGGACAAAGACAAGGACAAAGACAAGGTCGAAATTAAGGCCGAAGTAAAACCGCAGAAAGTCGAAACTCTCGATCTTGGTGAGAGTCTTTAGGGATCTGATATAAAAATTTGATGCAGAGCTAACAACGTGTTTTTACTATTCCAGATGAATCCACAAATCCATCGCCTGGGTCTCCGGACGCGAAGAAAAGGGCGGTGATAATCGATCTGATATCGGACAGCGACGACGATTCGAATCCGTCGCAGAGTTCGACCAAAAAGTCTAATGCCATCGTTGCCTCGCCGCAGAAATCTCAGCCTGGTGCCAACAGCGCGATAAGCAGTACCAGCCAGTCTCCCGAGCTGATGATCATTGATCTGGAGTGAAGAGAGACCGACGAAGATGTTCCTGGTTAAACGACTAATTGTATTTGAGGCTGTGAGGGTCCGTATAAGAGTTGAAGTCTGTTAACAAACACGAAAAGCTAAAAACAGTACAAAGATTATGCGCTAAAACCTGGAGGTGTGTAAATTAGACGGAGACGCAACGCGGTAGATTAGAAGTGGGGTGCCACGCACATCTCGTTCCTTGTTTCTTCTCTATTTATTTACTAACTAACGGACGAAATATCAAAATTCTCGCTATTTTAACTTCGATGAACGGTGATCGACGATCATTGGTCGATCATTGTATTTTGTTAATATTATAAGGACAGCTCGCTAGACTCGATGATGATGTACATTCATATTTTGTAAAAGAGAATAATTATAATATTAGGCTATTTTTTCCTTTTGTTTCTATCTTTTTTTCGCCTCTATTATAGATTATATTCATTCAACGAGTCGTTGTCACACGAAATTTCATTCCTAGACATTGAGTCGATTGATTTGGACCCTAATTTGATATCCTCTGTGTCCGAGATGCTTAGATTTAAGATTCATTTATCTTTCATCCACAAAATTCTCTCACTTGTGTAAATTATGATGAAAACCATTCGAATAGATATAGTGGTAAGGAGAAGTCTGTACGTATATTTGCGATATTAAATGAAAATAATTAGCCTGTCGCATATGCGTTACTACCATCTATGTACTTGATTATTTCGTATTTTTGTATAAGAAATGTTGTAAAATAAAGATTCCTTGCTCGTTTAAAGAAAACCACCGCATTTAGTGTTTATCCTCGATTCAGGCATACCTAATTTTTCCCAATCCCTGATGGATCTAGTAAAATCAGGGTTTCTAGCCGACTAGGAAATCTGGAAGACCATCAATTTTCAGGAATTTCTCAATTTTTCACCCACAGCTTGTACAATTTTCTAAAATATTAAAAATCCCGCGGTAATCCCAAAGTTTCCTTAGTTTCCTTGAATTGTATGTTTGAAAATTGATCAAACTCGAAAATTTTCACATTTCAATTAAATTAAGGCTGCTTTACGCTTCGATTGTTTTTCTATTCTTTTATTATTACGAAAACTTCTTCGTCGAAGAATTTTCGCCAAAAATAGTTCAGTTCAGTTAGTTTTCAAAATGTAAAAATCCCCAAATCATCGTTAATCGGAAATCTATTAATTAACGAATATTTTCTCAAATGAGTTTATTCTTTTCTCAAAGTTAGAAGAAAAATGAACAATTTTGTATCGCAACGAAAACTTTTGTTCTTCAAGAAGGTTTTGCCTAAGTGAATGAGGTTCCAAAATTCGTGGAAAAATTGAAATTCCAAAGTGAAAAACCGGAAAATATCATCGATATTAATATTCCGTTGACACTGGACACCCCGATTAAGAAATACACCTAATTACTCTAACTGCCCAAAGTTTCGTGGTTTATAATGTCCTAAAATCATTCAAGGCGTTTCCATCAGAATTTTGGAATTTATGTAGTAAAAGTTTGGATAAATTTCTCAAGTATTCAATAATCACGGCTCTCCCATCGAATAAATAAGATTATCGATTCATTATTCGTCGACAATCCCGCGTGAAATAAAACGTCAATCATTTTCTTTTTTCTTTTCAATTACCTAACAAGCGTATAATAGATCTAAATAGGATGTGTAGTGTATTTACATGAAAAAGCTAGTTACGTTCCGCAGGCGCAGTTACTGTTATACAAGCCGTCAGCAGTTTAGAATTGCGTAATATCTTGATATTTGTAAGTCGAGTACACCGACTGCAACGTTAGTGGAATAGAATTTGTAACAAAGGCCTCAAGCCGGCCGTGGAAGAGGATAAATCAGACATCCAGGATTTCGTGTCGTAAAATCGTAGCTCTGGATTTTACCGGTTTCCCGGAAATGGCTGATTCAATGGACGAAGTCTTGCCGGAGCTCGTTAAACTGGCGTTAAAAAAATAAACCAAATTACAACCGAACCGCTTTGGGTCATTCAATTTGAATACCCGACCCATGATGACTGTACGCAGTCGCGTCGTACATTCATACCACAGACCCTGAACACAAGAAACGAGATTAATGAATCCGGAATGAGGGGCTCTGACGATCTTCGAAGATATTTATTTACCTACTCAATAACGGCCTATCCACCTGCAGACACACGAATCACGAGGAGGTTGCTGCTCTCCCTTTCCAATATATTTGCCTGCTTTAGCTACTTTCATGCTGTGGCGTATTATTGCCCGGTGGCACGAAACAACGAACGGCAAACAAAGTAATCGTTTTACTCGAGCCACCGCAACGCTGCTTTCCATTTGAGATTCTAATACCTTTTCTGACCGAATCAATAAGACAAAAATGCCTTTAAAATACGGTAAATTAGTGGGGAAAATAGTAAAACGAAACCAGCGAATTGAATTTCGAAAGTAGACATAAAAAACAGATTTCGAATTTATCTTGGGAATTGTTAGTACAGTCTGTGAAAATCGACAATGAAAACGGTTGCCGCGATTCCTTCGTAATCCCTGTTCCGATCGATTTGAAATTTTTACAATATTTTTCTGCCATTGTTATCTAAGCTTTGACCGTAGCGTTTGTTGATTAGATTTTTTATTATCAAAAAACAGGCACAAACGTCGCTGGTAGTCACGAAAATTGTCAATGTTCAATGGAAAATCCATCCTGCTGAATCTAGAGGATATAATTTTCAAGACCTAATTAGAATGATTCATGTCAAAATAAAGCTAAAACTGTGTACTTTTGAACCTGGGTCGCAGACCTAGTTTCTTTTTATATCCGCTCAGGGCCGGAACTACATTAAAAGAGAAAAATGTCAAAAAAATTCTGTGATTTTTCGCCTTCATCTATTCTACATGCGTACCATAAGTAATTCATAAAGGGAGGCCCCCAAATTTTGTTTGGCCCCGGGGCCTCCTCAATCCGAGTTCCGACCCTGTATCCGCTACAGGTTTAATGTAATTCGAAGTCGAAGCACGAACTTTTTTATTTCGACCTTCGATACCCTCTGAATGTCTGAAAACAGCAATCGGGTATATATATTTTTTCTGAATATCGTGCCTTTCAGTCTGATCAATTGAATTAATTCCATCGACGTTTTCATAACTGGATGAGATTGGTACAAGAGGCTTGACAAAACACCGGACGGTTAGCAACGAAGAGACAATCATCTTATTATGTATTCGTGGTATTTGTAGAATATATACCGTTCAAACAATCAAGACCTGATAGGGATTCCCATTGTAGTCAAACATCGTGTACCTACAAGGTACGGAACCTTATACAGCGGGATGTAGAAGAGAAGAGGATATTGGACTCTATAAGCAGCTACAATAGTAGCTGTCGCAACAGGCCGCAAAAATCGTTGTCCAAATATCCCGGACAATGCCTCCTGTAATCCTTATTATTCTAAGGGATCCTTGTCGTCAGTTACGCAGAGTCTACGGTTGTTCGGGTTTGCCAACCAAGGGTAGCTCGGGAGGGTCTCGAAACGACGCGGGGGGTTGCCGATGGGTCCGCGTAGCCCTAGCCGTGGCGAAGGGTTCGGGTACAAGGGCGGTACCGAATTTACGACTTACCGATGGAATTGCTCAGCCGACCCGACTAAGTTTGTCCACTTTATTAGTCGGAGTGCTAATAACAATTCTACCCGGAGCTAAACTGCACGTCCAAATACTATACCAGCCCACTTTCTTCAACGGTTAACAATAATCAATGCATTGGTAATAATTACCATATCCTTTCAGCCTTTCGGAAGAAAATCACATTCTTTTTAATCCCTCGAAAAGCGAGAGACTTCCGAGGTGCATATAGATAGTGTGCGATGGATGGCTGAACGGATTAGCGGCAATGATGAAACTTTGTCGAGGGGGAAATAACTCGGTGAAATAACGTGTCAATAGCTCGTAAAATATTGAGAAATAACCGAGGATATAGCTG
The DNA here is from genome assembly GCA_018420115.1 of Euura saliciscinereae. Lineage (NCBI taxonomy): Eukaryota > Metazoa > Arthropoda > Insecta > Hymenoptera > Tenthredinidae > Euura > Euura saliciscinereae. The sequence goes on along the minus strand of JAFFZH010015736.1, from coordinate 90,212 downwards.
AAATAATGAGAAATTATTGGAATTATTAAAAGTCAGTAAAATAATAATAAGAGATAACTGGAAAAATGAATAAAATAATAGGACATAACGGGTAATAACTGAGTAACTTATTGTTATTTAATGAGAAATCAGTAAAATGATAAGAGACAACTGAAAAAATTATTGAGATAATGAGAAATCAGTAAAATAATAAGAAATAACTTGGAGAATAAACGAAATAATGAGAAATAACCGAGGAAATGAATGAAATAATGAGAAGAAATTCAATTAGAAATAAGTGAAATAATGTGAACCGAAAAAAAGGTATTTAAAATATGTAATATAAAACAAATTCGAACTAAAAAAAATGTATATGAAGAAAAAAGAATTGAAATAATTTGAATTATTGAACTCGAACTTTAGTTCAAGAAAAAGGAGACTTATATATATTTTACGAGTAGGAAAGTCAATGAGACGGAACGAGGTTGAGACTGTCTCGTAGCGAAGGTTGTTCGTACCCTTCGCTAGCGGGTTGGACCTCCAACCTGAGCCCACAATGGTACCCCAGACCCTATTATTTCCGTCTCTGTTTTCACGGGTCGGTCGTCTCGCTCGCCCCTGTGGGGTGGCGGGTGAGCCGGGTTACGCTATATTCTGTGGCTTGTAGCCTCATATCGTATTATTGTCATGTTTCACCAACACGTGGGGGAGGCGATGTCCCATTTGTTTTATACCTTCCTCTGTTCCTTCAGCCCCGGTCCGACCCCCGCATACGTGTGTCACTAGCATGTGAAAAATGTGTATAAAATTGTCGTACAATATCTCGGCAAGCGAGGCTCTCCTTGATCTCGTAATCGTCGGGCGAAACCCCGCGATTTTAACTCCTCTGGATTTACTTTCTTCTCTCTGTTATTTTTTGTTCATTTTATTTCTCGAATCTGTTCGTGAGCCAACGGGGGATGGAGGCATTATACTCGTCTCCGTACGAAATTCGATAACTCGAGCGAACCAGTCTCATTCAAATCTTGAGAACGCCTCGCGTCAAGGGTTCAGCGGTACCTATAATACGCACCCAGCCCCTCGACGTTGTACATACATCTGCATTGTATTCGTACATCGGCTGAATGCCGAATACCGTGAACGAGTTGAACGGATTTCTCCGATTGTCTGAAGGCAATATAATCCCGGCTTACCGTTCACTGAGCTTATGAGATCGCTTTTAATTATCAAAATTGTAAACCGACGGTGATGGAAGCGGTTCTCCGTAGAATGTTGCCTTTCCGATATCCATCATGGCCACGTCTCTATCGAAATACGCTTCAGAAATTCACTGGCTAGTTTTACTGATCCGGAACGTCTCGATTTCACACTGTAGGTATGCGAGATCTGGAATCACCCGAGACGATTTTTCACACTCTAAACACGTTGGATGCCACTTTGTATTATACCCTCCTAAAAAAAGATAGGCGATCGGTTCGAGACGAACCTTGATCTTAATCTAACGAAACAAAAACAACAACAATAATAATAATAACCCAGTAATAAGAGCATCGCGTCTGTCTCGGAATTTGAGTCGATTATACGAAAACCCCAGATTGGGTTCAGTAAATCAGGAATATTTATCTCCTAATCCGGTGAAAAGCATGGCGGAGTAAATTTGTCCCTCGCATCGTGGAGCCGGAAAAGTCCGTAGCTCGAGGGGCGGCAAACTTATTTCCATTAGTCAGTTAGGGCGCGAATGCTCGGAGCCCGTATCCCTCGCCCTTGCCCATCTGCGATTATTTCTCATTTGCTTTTTCCCTCATTTTCCTCCCTTTTTCTCTTCCACTGGAAGCTTTCGGACACGTCTCGTGGTAATACTTCGTGACAAGATTATCATCGGTTTTAAACACCCGATGAGATTTCCTCCGCTTAAATCGATCCGTTCGTAATATCAACGGAGATACGGAGAAGGGTTCACCTAAAAGCCCCGCGCAACCCTCGGCAATATGTCGAAGGACCATTTCCTGCAGCTAATCCCCACTCTGCAAAGAGAAGAACAGGGACGAATGAAGACAGTTACGTACTTCACTCTGCAAAGTAGCTTTCCACACACATTCGTTCATAAAACGGTGAAATTTCCTTCGATTTTCACGGTCGGTGTCTAACAGAATACAGTCGATAGTGAGTAGCTCTCTCTTTCTCTCTATCACTCGATAATTTTCCCACAGGAGAGAGAGAGAGAGAGAGAGGCTAAATAGGGAAGGGTCTTTGTTGGGAAGGGCGGCTGCTACCTGACAAGTCCTTTGTCCGTCGCCTGGTACTCTGTCTTTTCTTATCACCCCGGGTTTCCTCAATCTCCGTCTCCCTCGCTCCGCGGACTCGTGGCGTTGACGATTCGTGGTCATCGCCCCGACTCGCTCGCACTCGAGCGGTGCTCGTAGGCATCGTCCTCCTCGCAGGCCTCCAGACACTCGGCCGGGCCCACCCAGCGTGTTATACCTACTTCGAGATGAAGCCTACGGCAAATGATACAAAAAAGGCCCGCGCTCCGCGGAGGACCAACTCTCAACTAGGAACGAGCCTTAAATAGAAAGACAACGAGTTTCGCGAACCGAACAAACCAGAGGGCGCGCGAGGCTCTCCGAATGTCTTCCGATTCGTTTATCGCGGCTTCTCGAGCCGGAAGTGAAGTCGCCAAGTTAAACGTTGCAGTCGAGCATCTCGCCGAATGAAAGGAGACAAAGTTTTAAAAGAGACGCGACGAGTGGAAGAACAACAGAAATGAAGCGAGAAGAGGTAACGAAAAAAGGAAGGGTCAACCGGCGGGTGTCACGTATCGGCGATCCTGTTTACCCAGTCGAGCTGCTGGCCCGTACACTCGTTAACAAAAAGAGAGAAATATAATGTAGATGGGAAAAAAAGAGGTAGAGGTATAAAAGAAGACAAAAGAAGGGAGAGAGACGGAATGAGACGAGAGAAAGAAATGACGTGGGCGCCGGCAGGGGGGAAACTACTGGATTTGCCGGTCCGCATTTCGTGTCGGATGACAACCCGCTCGGTTTTCTGTGCCTCGGTGTTGGAGGGCGTCGATATAATCCAATCAAAAGTTAACTCAACTAACGCCCATACTCCTCAGTTTCTCAACTTCTTCTTTATTCGTTCAATTTATCCGTATAACCTGCCTCAGAGAGACAGAGAGGAGCGAAAAAAACGATTGTTATTGCTTTGCGAGGTGGATTAAAGACTCATGCCCAACCAATTCGTAATAATAAAGTATTGACGAGAATATACTCGCACCTCTGATTCCCTCAAAACTTGTATCGTATAAAAGATTCCTACCGCGTAGCCGGAACGTGTTCGATCGAACGCCAACGCCTAGACACCGGGCTAGTACTTATCGTTAGCAGAGTCGAATAAAGCTTCAACAGAGTCATGTACATCTCTTAGAGTCAAGATTTTTCCACAGAACACACCTGTGCTACATGTCGAGGATATAAAATTGTGCGCGCAGGAAGAATGGTAAGAATTCTCTCGTGCAGTGTCTGCAGCAGAGGGAAAAAGTCAACAAGACAATAAATCCGATATTTGGTACACTTCTTCGTTCCGCAAGCTTTAAAACTGCTCCGATGGAGGAAAACACGTAAAAACAGCCCCCTCCCCCCCCCCCCCCGTTCCTTTCTATGTAGACCCTCGTAGTATTTCAGTAGAATATGAAATCATCTCTCCCAGCCCGTAAATCCCAAGGAAATCTGAGAACCGGAGAGTTAAAATGGATGTTGACTGTTACGTTGGCGTTGAAGAATCCTGGCTATACCTACTCGGTTAACGAGTCAATACGACAAGAAAAACTGATAACTCGATAGTTTCTCTCGAGGCTTTCAGCCTTTGACTAATCTCCAACGGTCAGTGGATACCGGCAACCAGAGTTTCTTAAGAGAGTTTGGGATAAGATCGCTTCCTCTAACACCGAGTCCTCGTCCCTGGAATGAAGCGGATGGACGAGATGGTAGGATATTCTTAAAGAGCTGACGTTTATATCGACCACCCGTCACATTACTGGAACAAATATCCATTTCAGGGACCGCTGGCATCTACTAAACAACTCGTAGATGCCAAATTCTTCTTCATCTTTTTTTTCATCTCCTGAGGCATCTTCCTCTCGACGTTACATATTCGAGGCTGCTGGTATATCCTATGTACCCACCACACCGTGGCAGGGTATAATACGTATTACTCTATACCCAAACCCATACACGGAAGACCGAGTGAGTGTTCGAAGATTGAAGAGGAAGCTTGCGTCCGTCCTTCTCTATCTCGCATTCGCCGTCTCCCTCGGACGTCAGGGGTTGCGAAGGGTGTATCCTAGCAACACTTGAAACCGCTGGGTTTTCCAACGGCGTAGCAAACTCCATCTGTACGTCGTTAAACCGACATAACTTTAACGAATTTGAGGAGTTTCGGAAACCTTAACACATCGAAAATGGTCAAACTTTTGAAGAAATCTTTCCTCTACGACTACAAATAATCCTACGACGAGACTGAAGCCTCTAGTTTTCCGAATTAATTTTCTAAATTCGACCCCGGTTTACGCCACTGCGTCCTCTCCGCGGGGGGTGGGGGGGAAGGTACTCACTCGCTCATTCTCTCTCGCTCGCTCGCTCGTTCACTCGTTCGCTCGCCCTCGGTAGTTTCAGCCCCAGTTTCAACCCCGAGGTCCCCCCCCCCCCCCCTTCGAGCTGCTCCGTGTGTAGAGATGACGTCGCGTCGGTCCTTAAGGTGTGCGTGACGTGGAAGCTGATATACACGAGTACGGAGTATAGGTAAGGGACGAAGCCGGCGTTACATATCTATGTACCTGCGGGGACTCTCGCCTCCTCCCATCGCTAATCGCAGTAATTAAGTCTAAGCAGAGAAACTGGCTGTACGCCCCCTGGCCCATGGTCCCGTGGTGCGCGATCAAATATACGCCAAAGATGAAGTGATTTACATCGAAATCACTTTGGCGCTCCGGCTCGAACTTGGGCAGCTGTTGAATTCATTATTGGTTCAGAATCGGTACACCCCTCGTGTACCTATCTTTACCGATCCGGTATTCGCGCCGTGGACGCCCCATTGCGAGGTCCGTGTCATCGTTCGTTGTATGACCATGCAGTTCTGGTACATATCGGACGACACTGCTCAGCTGCTTCGCGACGCTATGATTCGCACCGAAATCGTATTACCGGAGTTCACTGAAGTTGGACAGCGTTCAGAGATCGCATCGGTGACCTTTGGGTATTAATTACCGTGATGTGTGTCGTGTTGTAGTCGGAGACTGTGGGGAAATCGAATAAAATAATGTGACACGCAATTTCTGGTTTATCGTTAATTTTACTTCGTTACTTTTCCTCCTGGATACGCATGCACGGTTCCGTAGGACAACCCTAATTTGCACAGAAGCTGCAGCCTGGGGTGTTCAATTGCGGGGGAATGGGGTGGAACTACGTGATCACGAATCTCATCAGAGGTTCAGTGAGAAAATACCAACGTAACGATTACGATTATAATGTTACTGGTCGAAAACTTCAATTTCCTCTAATCAAGTTTAAATTACAAATGGATTTTCCGGATGTAAGTAAATAGCGCGGGAAATTTCCCGGCTCGAGTGTCCCAGACGAGGGCCATTATATTCGTACGAGATGTGATTATTTCCACTCTCCAAATAAACTCGCCGCTAATAACCACTCAACCTGTGGGAGAATGAAATTTACCAATTTCCTATATTCTTCTAGATTCTTCTATCTCAAAAAAGCACTCTTGATTTTTTTCAGTGTTTCCAGCATTTTGAAAATTATCAAAAAATTACCAAAAAATCTGTGGTCGATTCTACAATTTATGGTTATTTCTGGAGGATTGATGAAGAATTGACGTGAAATGATCCAGATAACAGCCTAACCGACAATCGTAAGGTAATTCCTAGACTTTCACCTAATTTCTAGAGATTTTTTTTAATGTGACTTTCAAGAGGTCCGAGACTCGGAAAGAATTCCGAGGGCAGCCTGCGTAGGACTTCCCGAGTGAATAGCTCCTCGCCCAACCCATTAATCCCGGCTGACCGGTATTTCCATCGCAATCTCCGCATTGGGCAGCGTTGACGGACACGGAATGGCGAAGGACTCCGATCGACAGTCTCTCCTGTCTATTTAAGATCGGTTTACACTCGACGTTGTTCACCGGTACAAATGTGCCCGGATGAAGGAACACGTCTTACCAAAAAGGTTTCGACCAGTTTTATTACACGTCGTGTGGTTACGAAAATCCCGACGCAAGAAACCGCACACCGACACAGACTCGCATTCACGTTCGATTCGTGTATACGAGAGCGTTTCACGCGGTGAAAAATAATCACACCGACCGGACCGCGGCCGTACAGGTGAAACGGCCAATGCCTGTGTACGCGAACATGCTTACGCGTGTAATACCGCCATGGCCGTCGTCATTAGCCTACCTGCGGTCAGTCCGGTGCGGTCGCAGAGGCAAAGTCCTGCCCCGCACATCGCCGAGACTCGAGTTGGTTGAGCCAAGCTATAACGAACACCGAGGCTTGGTCGTTAGATAACAGGCTAAGATAACCATTAGCCTGGCGTTAATTCTGCACCAACAGCGTAATTAATATCAATTAGTTGGTTAGCAGTGCTAATTAAGACTTTATCGGAGATCGCGTAGAGCTTCTGCGAGAGCCCGCGGTTGTTTATTATGGACACGTTATAACCGCGGGCATTCGCCGCATCATCGATTATCGTAACGCGGTCAAATGTCAAGTTTGAATCGACTGTCGATCTTGGCTGAACCCAGGTTATTCTGTCCCCGAAAGTGCGCATGAATATATCCATTATTGTTGAAAGATCGGGGAAAAAACCTGTTCGTTCTTTCAGAGGTAAAATGATGACAAATTTTCTTGTTAATGTAACAAAAAAAAGAGTAGGATTAAGGATGTAGTTTGGGTTGAAGAAGGCACAGAAAAATGCAATTTAGAAAAAACACCTTTTAATGTCTGCAAATATCCAATTTGAAGGAACTTAGAGTGATACATGTCACAAAAACTCAAGAGTGACGAGAAACTTGGAACTTGTCAGCAGACGAAACTGACTAATCTTTTTCTGAAGTTCTCGATTGATATGCAGCCTTTTACAACTCTTGGATTATCTCAAAAACAAATTTTCACCTGCTGTTCAGATTTCAAAATGTGACTGGCGATGAAATATTTATCGAATCACAATTTCTAGTTTCACATATATCTTCTTTGTTATATTATGAACGATTTCAGGTGAGATTTTTTGGGTCTGGACACTCAATCCAGGTGAATTACTTTCATATTTCTGAGAATATAACGAAAAATGACCAAAAAAGTGGCTTTTTAGGGTAATGATTGTTTCAAACCTCATTTCTGAGAATTTTTGCACTGTACAACGAATTCCTCACGTGAATCTACTCTTTTTCCATTCGGATATGGAAAAGAATGGCGATTGGTGTACCTCGAGTACTTCATCGCCGGTACCAATTCCAGCGAAAGGTTCTTCGGAGGCCTTTTGGGTGCATCGCATCAAATTTTCAGCCTATGTAGACTATATACTGTGGTTTTTTCTCGGTTTCGAATGTAAAAACTTGTGAGACAAAGTTGGCATCATTACAATACCAACTGTAGAAACTAGTTTTTCACCTCAGCTACATTTTCAATTCGACAAATCTGATTTTCTACAAATTATTGCAACGATTTAAAAATTGTATTCGTGATTCTAGATCTTTGAACTGTTGAATTCAACGGATTACAGCCAGTCTGAAAAGAAAGAAACGGTTTCTGTTAAAATTACAATCCGACCTTGTTATTTCTCACAGTAAAAAAGAGTGACATCAATTTTTTGTAACACTTACAGGCTTTATTTCCAACAGTGTACACCGCGTGATATTTCATAATTGCGAGTATACGCGAGGGTTATAGGATACAGCCGAAGGAAGAGATCGTTATCCCGCATAAATATACATAAGATAACACAATGAGATCCAAGGGCGGGAGGAAGGACCAACGTGCGAATGAACAATGCAGCTTGCGCTTTGCCTGAAAAGGCGAGGCACTGCCCATGCCGGCGCCCGGTGTGTGGCTTCTTCATCCGCAGTTAATCGGTGGTTGAAGGGAACAAAATGAAATATAAAAACACAGTTACTTAGAGAGGGGTTCCCTCTGCCATCAACGAAAAGGTTGAGGAGAGAAAAGGAGCCAGAGGGAAAGAGAGAGATACCCGCACCCAGCTCTCTCGAGCGGTGCCTTTTGTATCTTTTGTTACGCTATACAGTCTTGTTCACCCCCCCCCCCCCCCCCAGGCTCTTTATTTTTATTTCTACTTCTTACGTTTATTTGTGCCCAGCGGTGCACCGGCAGCCATATTTTTTTTATCTTGTTCTCTTCCCTTTCTTTATTTGTATCTCTTTCTCTTTCTCTTTCTCTTTCTCTTATTTTTACCCTCAAGCGTGTTTTTGCTCTTTCCTTTCTCGTATCGTTACACACCAACTCCTCCACCTCCACCTCCACCTCCACGCGGTCTTGTTCCTTGCTTACAAATCTACCACTGTTTGGTTTGGCTCGTTTCACCAGTTTGGTTAGGTCAGCCTTTGCCGGGTCAGGTTTGGCTTCTTTCGCACAGGTTTGAGTACCTTAAAAACGACGTGGGTATTTTTTTAAAAACATTTATTCAGCCTATTCGCACGCTCTTACACGCGGGCTTGAAAAAACAAGCGGAAAAGTAAAAATCAAACGCGCGAACGTCTCAATCGATACCATATGCATATATGCGGTGATTCCCAGGTTTTTGACCCATTCGAGTATCGCTTGTGGGTTTTTTTTTTTTCACCAAAATCTACTGTGAGAAAAATTTGGATAATTTTACGGTGTTCTGGTAGATTCACTATAATTCAATACGTAGTTTTGATATCTCTTTTTCATTCAATAATACATCAACGTATAAGTTGAAAATTTCCATTTTCTCGGCAATTTTTGAACCTAATTTACTCAATCAACACAATTTTTTAATCCAAATTCTTCATAACTTGAACGATAGAAGTTATCGTTGCAGAATAAAACTGTTCATTTTTCTTGTAATTTTATTTTCCCTAAACTCAATTACCAAGTGTTCATTAATTATTGCGTTTCCAATTACCAATGATTTGAGGATCGTTAAATTTGTAAAATTCCCCATTTTTAATTCTTCGTAGGCTATATTTTTTACTCCTATTTGTCGATGAAGACGCGTTCATACGGCGCTCCAAGAATCAAACTGGGTAACAAATTTTGGATCGAAAAATTTATGCGTAAAACAGCCTTAATTCAATTGAAATTGGAAAATTTCCGAATTTGATCAATGTTCAAACATTTTGATCCAAAGAAACTAAGATAACTTTCGTATTAGCGCAAGATTTTTAATATTTTCGAAAATTCTACAACCCGTAGGTGAAAAATTGAAAAATTCCAGGATATGAGCCCGAATCCCCTGACATTTCCCGGTTTTCCGGTTTTCCCTGACAGCTAGACACCCTGACTTTATTTCCAACAGTGTACGCAATCGGTATCTTTGTATCTCCATTCCACGGGCCTTCCAGCCCCGCAGGGGTCTCTACAGTAATAGATTATAGGTACCGGAATCGCGTATATAGTATATCTGAATTTTTACAGTCCGTGCGAAAACTCGTAAAATTTCATGTGATTCGATGCATTTTCCGTCTAGGTTAAACCCGCCGTGTCCTTTTCCATCCGTCGTTCGATTCGGGTCTTCGTTCTCTCTCGATGTCTGCGTGGCGGCCATCTGTCACCCAGCTAATCCATTATCCGGTAATTTTTCAACCCTCCACGCCCCGGTTTTTCCTCCGTTGCGATTTCCCTCGGCACTATATAGCTTTTCAGAAAATGTTAGAGAAATCTCCGTTTCGCAAACGGAAACGGGCAGACGGTTACCGATCTCCGGATAAGAGAGGGCTATTCCGGTGAGATCGTGTAGCGATTTATAGTCATTTCACTCGATTTTGCCCAATACCCGAGCGGCTCTCGCTGAACGGATCAAGGGTTTAGCCGAGGATTTGGAAAAAAAAAGGTATCCAAATATTCCGGGAAGAGATCGTCGGCGGAATAGACAGCGGATCGCTTCCGAGATTCCATCGGCATAGCTGCGGTTGATTAAATTACCGCGGATAATAACGCGGCGACTCCTCTCCGCCGTGAAACATTTCGAATTAACGAACAAACGTCACGTCATCGGCACGAGAGAACAAAAGAACCCACATAGCATTGTGACAAGGTAATTTTACGTTTGCCAGCTGCACGGGGCCTCGCATGATTCATTGTCGCGTTCCGCCGCGAATCAATGAACAGGGAATGAGGAAAATAGGCGCACCGAAACAAAACAAAACGCGAAACGAAAAAGAGGAAAGAGCGGTCTACCCCCCGCGGTGTGGCTACCAAAACGAAAACGATTCGTCGATGTAGCCCCAGCGTCCGAAATTGCGAGAATTGACGCAGCGGGGCAAATTACCAATTTCACTCGAATGAAAATCGGTGTTCGTTGCCTTTCCGCGGTATATCCGAACCGCCAACCCCTGCAACGCTGATTGTGACTCGAAACTGGGCGAGTTAAATCGTTTGAAATAAATGAAACAAGAAAATCAAAAGCCTACGAAATTCCCGTTATTCATTTTATTTCCAGCTATTCTTGATCAGCGGTCAAAAAAACCTTCGAGTACCAATTTTCATGAGATTTCGAATGTTTTCAGTGTTTTTCACCAGAAAATTCGATCCATTTTGAATTTCGCAAATCCGACTCCAGATTCGTGATTAGTGACCCAAAAAACCCTCGAGTACCAATTTTCATCGAAATAGAAATGTTTCTAGTTCTACTGTATTTCTTATAATTTCGTTATTCAAATGATTTGAAAAGTACTGGACCGATCAAAGCCAGTATCTAATCAGTTCTGAAAACAAAGAAACAGGGAGTAAAAACAAAATATATAAAATATAATTCTATAAGTGGCGAGTTGTTTCACGTGTAACGCACACAATAAGCAGATCATGCGTCCTTTTGACACTTGAACCGCTGCACGCGTGCTGTAAAAACGTTAAACACATTTCAGTCGAGCGTTTGTATAGAGCAATTAGTATTTATAACAAGGGTAAAGTTAAGCGGGGGTTGGTTCGGGGTTTCGAGGAGCCAACGGCCCCCTGCTCCCCCCGGCTCACCAGTGCGGACCCTGAACCCCGAGTCCCTAGGAGCAAGGGGTGAGTACGACCACATGCCGTGAGCACCCTCGGTGGCGTCAGAACGTGACGAGCTTTGAGAATTACCTCCCTTTCCTTCTTTCCTCTGGACTCACGTACCTATACGCTGGTTTTCGGAACGGGAAAGGAACTGAATATTTTTCAGATCGAAGAAAAATATGAGTTGGGAAGAATCCCACTGGGCAGACAATTAACTGAGTTGATCGAGGAGAGTAACAGAGAAAATTACAATACCATTGACTCTTTTGAACGACGCGAAATATCAGCTTTCAACCCTTTTTTTTCTGTTCCTACTATACAGCTGATTGAAAGTGTCGCTTTTTGTCGGTATGCGGACGTGTAAAAGTTGTCGCGTGGATAGAAGGGGGAATCCTACCGTACGTTTTATTTTTCGAGTGTATAGAATGAGTCGATGCTTCACTCGGCACCGTTTTCCCGTGGGGGTAACAAATGTGTAAAAAAAAGCTTCAAAAAATCGCCGCTGATTACTCCGAGTTGGTGAGATCACCGGTAATAACAGCCTCTTTCTCTTCCTGCTTCACTCCTTCATTTTCGCAGCTCGTTTGTTGACTAGAATATACGTTTGTACGCAATAAAAATGTTGAATATTGTGAATTAACCCTCGAAGTACGGAGTGGAAACTTGAAAAATAACGCTTTTGACGTTTCTTAAGCACATTAGGAAAGTCAAATGGATTTTTCACCCACTATTCTTGAATGGAATTGAATTTGCCTTTCACCAATATTTTCCTTATTGAAAAACGAAGAGATTCATGAACTCATGAGTCCTATTATTCGCTTCCAGAACGATTCGATGAGCAAGAAACGCGTGGGGTGAATGTTCACCCCAGTCCGTACATTAAAGGTAGACAAAAATCGGTCTGTAGTACTTTCAGAGTTAATTTCTGCCCGTAGGGTAAATGCACAGTTTTTGGCCACCTTAGTACCAACTGTATAAGCCGCGTTGAACTTTGGACGTTATTTTGAATGAATAAATTCATTACACCAAACTGCGTTATCAATTTAACAAAAACTAGTGTTCGATTTCTTCGCTGCTCGGCACCTCGCCGGAGTTATCAGATCAGAATTCGGATTTTCTGGTCCTCGAGCGCGAGGAAAGGGTCGTATAGTACAACGAAATATAAGCAGAGACGGAGTATAGCCTCCGTAATTGGGTACATTGTAGCAATGAATTGATATGTCATTATTATTGATTATTCGTACGAGGTTGTGTGCGCGCTGACAAAGAGAGCGCGGTCCACCCCCCGCCGTGAGAGACGAGGACGGAACGAGCCAGAGCCAGAATTATTGCCCGCCGAGGTAGCGAGAGGAGGACGGAGGCGGTGCATGTCGGCTTTATGGAACGGGCAGCGAGCAGCGGGCAGCGGCGTTCATGTTAGCAGCGTTACGGCTTTTTGGCTTTATCTATTAAACCAGCCGAATACGCTAACTAATTCGCTCAACGGTAACGGCCATTCGGTTTTTACATTTTGCAATTAGTTCTGCGGGAACCCGCAAGGCTTCGAATAGCTACTATTCCGATTGTGAACAGGGACTGAAGGCTGGTTATTCCATCCCACGGGTTATACGGCGATAAAAACAAAAGAGGATACAGATATTTTTGTATCAAATCATGATTTATGATTCTGAGCTCCAAGAAGATTTGTTTTAATTAGGATATTTTTTCTCATAAAACATTTAAAATTCATTTATTTTACTATAAAAGTCATATCATTGGCTGTCGACGTCCTTGAATCACATCACAGCATCAATTAGCGATGAGATAGAACAACGGTGTAAGAGATTTGATTACCGCTCCCAACAGCTTGCCAGTGAATTACGTGTGGGAGCTGTTGCTGGAAATGGGGGTGGGCGAAAAATACTCTTATTTATTTAAGATTTTTTCCTTCAATTTCTTTTTTATCGGAAAAGAGGATGAGAAAAGACTGCAAACACGCCTACGTAACGGATATTTGTTTCCGGAGCGAGGAAGCGGAAAAAAAGAAGACAGGGAGAAAGAGAGAGAGAGAGAGTGTGTGTGGGTACAAATTTTGGCAACGTAATGAAAAAAAAAGAAATAATAAGAAGCCCTCCTGGTATTTTTCATTTGGAATTCAGGTTTCGCTATCTGTCGAGAACGCGTCGTACAACTCAATTTCGACAAAACAAGATGGCCGTCGAAACGACGAGCCCTCCAATTTTGCCACAAGCTCCGCTCGATCTCGACTCGGTACGCGGACGTGTGTGTTACGTGTATCCACGGTGCATCCACATACGCAGAGGTCGGAGGCAAAGGAGCCCTCCAGGTAAGTGAATCGAACGCGGACCCGCGCTCGACGGAATATTTCTATAAGCTGTCTTTGGGCGATGTTAGCCGGTACCGTGAATGAGAGGGAATAGCGCGAGAGAGAGAGAAAGAGAGGAGAGACTCGACCGAGTCGGGAACGAGACGGAGACGAGGGTATCGGATTCTACCCATAGAAGGACGAGGACGGGAGTAGCGTAATTTTTCAACGGCGTGGCGCTCAGAATTTTAATGGCTCGACGAGGAGGACGGGGTCTCCCCCCTCTGCCCACCCTTCGAGCCCCGACCTCTGTTAGGAGGCAAAATACGCGCGAGCGAGCGAGATAATGCTAGTCGTGAGTAAAGGGAAAGACTCTGGAAGAAATATAAAGCTGCATATAAACATGAGACTCTCAAGCGCTGAAATCTTTTATTATTGATACGCTGGCCACTCGAGCCGGCTATTTTCATAATGTACTATATCACAATAATACGTTATTTACATTTGTATAATGTTCCCAAGACACGAATAAGGTATTATTTGTACGATTTGATTTCTTTTTTTTTTACTCGAGACTTTTAACGTATCGGTGAACCGTAACATATGACGAATTACCCTCAGAGACGAGCCAAAACGCCGCTGCGAATCAAAAGCCTATCGTTGACTAGAGAGATCTTTGAATGAAAGAGTGCGGCGGCTGTCAAATATCTCCGACAAAAGGTAGCATTAAAAAGACGGAGTAGGCGATATATCTTATCGGTAAAGAGGAAGAGCAGCGTCGACGTCTGGTCTTATTGATTCTTATGTACCAATAATCGTGATGTATCTACATTCTACACAAAACATCGGACCGGAATATTTATTACGCTCTCGGCTATTAAAAATGCTCTGAAATAAATACGATGAAAATAAAAATAATCGAGAATTGATGTCGATTCTTACATCAATGCCAATTAGGAGTTTGAAATAAAAATCATAATTACAAACGTTAGAGACAATTAGAGTAAAAAAAGAGTAAAAAGAAGCCTAAGAGTAAAAAAAGTTCAGCGTTTCGAATATATTCATTTTATTTCTTCAACTACGACCTTTTGTTTTTCAACTTCCCATATGCTGAAAATAAAAAACTAGAGACATTTGAATTTCGATGAAAATTGGTACTCTAAGGTTTTTCGAACCGCTGATCAAGAATCTGAGGTCAGATTTCACTAAATTCAAAATAGCTGAAAACAAAATGAACAACGGGAAGTTCGAAGGCCGGCTCATAGTCGCCCAAAACTTTTTGTTCCTCAAACTAATAAAATATGAAATAAAAAGAAACCCGCTTGACTAATTGGCAGGGGTGTCGTTGTCAGGATATCGTACTAAATTCCGAACAGTAACGTAAAAACGAAATACAATCCGTGTCTACCTACGTGTCCCCGGTCAGAGGTAATAAGAGGGTAATAAAATAAAACCAATCGTTCAATAATAAAAAGCCTTGGACCGTAACAAAACTCAGGTAGGTGATATTGTTGTACGAAAAGTTATGTCCGCGCTGTACCTACTACTGATATACTATATACAATATGGAGACTGTAGTGAAACAAGAAAGAGAGAGAGGAGACCGGAGAGCGAAGAGACGAGGACGGAACCGGGGTGCGCGCGGCCGGGGATGAAAGAGGAACCCGGGTGGTTCCATTGAGGGGTGCTTGATATCGACCCGCGCTTGGCCCCGCCTCGCGAGCTCGGCCACCGTCGCTCTGTCCGCCTGTATCCGCCCGCTCCGCGATTTCACACAGGAGTTTCATTTAGTTTCATTTTCAAACACAAATAATGATCGCGGATACGGGGAGAGCTAAACTGCATACGATAACAATTATGCACTGTTTCAACGTGCGGATCGTATATTTTCAACGAATCCACTGCCGCACGCGGTTTGTGCTTTACAGCTTACACGGTAACCTGATATGAAAGATAAATTGTCGAATAAACTTCTCATCCGATCCCCCATGACTCTGATGCTCGTCTATTTTTTTCAGTCACTGTACCGGATGCTATGAAAAATCCGATCAGCTTCGAAGGGGCTTTGTGAATTGAGAGAAAAGTCTGAGCTGTTAGGTACTCGTAATACCGCTTAAGAAGAAAACTTTGAGAAATACGGTACGAGTAGGTAGGTACAGCCGCGGCTGTATAGTCATAGGAAAAATCTGCTCTAAAGTTTTTTCGATTTTTTTTCTTCACGGTTCGTTGGGACGCCGGAAACGTTGGAAAAAGGTAGGTCCTCTCTACTCTTCTTTTTCTTCTTATACTCTCTAAGCGAGGATGACCCGGTAAATTCACCGCCGCGCTTACACCCCATTAAATACTAATTGCCCATAATTGCTTGAGGCCGAGTGAGCTGAAAAGAGCAAGCGCGATAAAGTGGTGAAGAAAAACATGAGGATCCAACCGCGGCCACTGACTGAGACTAGATCTCCAACAATAAATAAGACGGATTGTATACCCCAGCAGCTAGCCTCTTAGTCCCCACCCGCAAACTCTGTCGGAGCAACAACCAATGTAATAAATACACCGTGTTGTTTCCCGCATTGTTTCACATCACCGCGAGGATCGATTAGCCATAGATATCTACACTTCCGACAAAAATTAACGGGTCACCCTTTTTTTTTTGACATATTGCCGTTTTTCAAAGATCTATAACTTCGCGAAAAATGTGGCTAGACGGATGTTTCAGAACGCATTTTGAAGCTTGGAATGTCAGCTTCTAAATGTGTTTTTGACATCGAATCTAGAGATGACCGTTTCGAAGTTATGTAACTTTAAAGCAACTAGTGGCGAATTGGTGAACTGAACTCCAACTTTCAAATGCTGTACGGGACAGGAGAATTTTTTTCTGAATTTATGAAATGCACGAATTTCAAGGTTTGGATTTTCCCTTCAAATTACGTTTTTAACTTTCGCTCTACGATTTTTCACCGTCGAGTTACAAGGCATTGAACGGAAAAGCGTCCGAAAAGTTTGACCTAATGTAACAGGCGAATGATTTATCGTAGGAAGATTGTCAAAAAACGTATTTTGAAGCTGATATTCCAAGCTTCGAAATGCGTTCTGAAACATCCGTCTAGCAACATTTGTCGCGAAATTATAGAGCTTTAAAAAAAGGCAATATTTCGAGAAAAAAAAAGGGTGACCCGTTCATTCCTGTCGAGAGTGTTTATCTACAACGGAAGATGATCTCGGAGCCTGTTCGCATCGAAGATTTTTTTATCACGGTAGATATAGGCACAAAGAAACCTGACCCAAGGTGATGATAATAAAAATAATGCTAATTTACTACTAATAAATTACTCCTGACCCGAAATGCAAACGAGGTATGTAAGGCATACCAATTTATTGAAAAAGGTGTTTGTGTGTTCTGCGTCGGAAGGTCGCGGCAGAACCGTTCGTCAATGTGCACAGCCGGGCACATTCTGTCAGTCCCCTCATCCACAGATATACTCGGTTGAATACATTCATCGTATAGGTATACCCACCTCGCAATATAGATATCAGGTAGAACGCTTCGCGTATTATGGGCGTGTGCGAGTTTCGGAACGACGATGGGATATAACGTACACGACAGGTACACGATCGCCTATATCCCCACGGTTGATTGGATTTGTCAATTATATAATTGAAACGGTTGAAAACATTTCCTGCTATGTTATTTTCTTTATACAATTTATATTACAGGCACCACTGTCAGTTCGCTCGCCTAAAAACTTCTAAATTGATTAACCCAGAATAGCTAGAATAATCCTTTGTTAGATTGAAAAGGCAAACAAAAATACAGAACGTGAGGTATTCTCAGGGTCCTGTGGGGCCTCGGTGACACCGAACACCTCAACTTTGTGTAGAGACAGAGAGAGATAGAGAGAGGCACAGGCGTCTAGCACGTCACAAAAGCCTCATGGTTCGTTTCTCCACCCTTTTTCGTGGAGGGTTTCACCCCTGCCCTACGGGCGGTAAGCGGGTCCCTACACAGTACGACGGTGGTTGTGAGTTTCCCCCCCTCAAAATTCATCTATGCATGTTGGTACATATTCAAATTCGTTACCGACTTTCTAATCTTACGATGGATTGCTCGCTACCGTATTTGAGGCTGAGCTCCTGCTTAGCATTGGCCCCGACATCAAAGGAGCACGCACGCCCGCGTACCTACTACGCCACTTCGACGATAAACTTGTGTGCGACACACGTGAGAGCGAAGGGTTTAAATGACTTGCGATAATTTCTTCTTAATTACACTCTTCTTTTGTTGTTGTTGTTGTCATTTATTCACAGAGAAATACATGCTAAGATAAAATCATAAATCATAAAACAATGTTTATAAACAAACCAATAACACAATGCGATAATTTCTTTTTAATTACTCTTTTCATTTGTTGTTGTTTTTGTTTTTATCATTTATTCACATAGAAATACATACTTAAAATAGTCGAATATACAATCATAAAACAATGTTTATAAATAAACCAATAACATAATGCGAGTATTAAAATTATATAAAATTATACTTGATTCGTCGTTTTGGTTCTTTGACCCTGACGAATGATCGATATTTCGAATCCAGCGGTGGAAATATTTGTTTGTTTGTTTGTTTCAGTCGAGTTTCCCCGGTTCGTAGCCGTCGCTGAGGATTATAAGGTAACGTATGTACTCGTATAGGTAGTTATAGGCATGTGCAGGTTGTATATACGTTTGCACGAGCATAGTGGATACACGTAGGGTACGCAGAGTAATGGCATTTCAGTTACTATAGCTTAACTATTTCCTATCCTATCCTACGCTATCCTCTAACTAGCTTGTAGACGGAGAGATACACCGAAGCAACCACACCGTAGCGTTACGTTAGTTCAGAGCGCGGTCTGCCGGCAGACTTGACACAAAATACATAATATACGACGCTGCAGTGCCTCCGACTACCTCTGGCTCCGTAGTCTGTACCTACCTACCCGTCGTCCCGTAGCGGCGAGCGTACCTACCGACTGCTCCGCTCTCGTACCTCGACTCGAGGAGTTTAGTTAGGCTGCTGTGTAAAGTCAGACCTAAACTTCTAAACTCTGAACGGAGGGTATGACCCGCATTCACGCCAGCTCCGCGGCTACTTAGCACCGGGATCTGGTCGAGCCTGTGCCCTGTACAGTTGTCCAATAAACTGACTATATGGTCTCGAGCGCACACGGTGTGTAAAGGGACTGGACGACTGGCTGATTAGAGGCACGGGAAAATCTCCATCACGTGACACCTTTTGAGTCGAATTATTCCTCTTTATGGAACAATGTTTACCCGGGGATTAAAGAATCTCTTTGTAGAGCTTTGTAATCACATGCGCGGATCGGATTATGACCGTGATAAAATACGAGTCCGGGGTAGCTCACTCAATTAGTACGAAAACATTAGCGCTGCGGTTAATGCCTCTACGGTCGTCAGTCGGAATTATCCCAGTCCCTGAAACGTTAACGCGGTGTGCCGGTGCTTCGGGGTTTTGTAACCTTTTAAATTTATACTCTTAATTTACACCGCACCGGTGGTTGCAGCGTTGAAGCGCGGTTATGCCTACTTTCCGGGACATTTGGGAAAAGTTTAAACTCAGCTACGTACGCCTCGGGGTTTCGATAATTATTCTCGAAACGAATACTGTCCAAACACAATTACACCGAGGCCTTGCGCATTATTCAGGTGTGAAAACGTACGTCTTCGGTGCAACGAGTTATGAAATACCGGAATTTCTCACTATCCATTACCATCGTGAATTAGTATATTATGCGGCATGCGCGTAAAGTGGCTGTTTACAAGCGAGGTTAGGTTTTTCGTACGAGCCGCTGTTTTGCCCGGCGAGCCGAAGGCGAGCCTCCGGCAAAGCCAGCGGCGAGTACGAAAAACATAACCTCGCTCGAACAGTCACTTTACGCGCAAGCATCATACGATATTTTTTACGGCAGAGGTATGATAAGTCACTTTGACGCCAGTTGAGGTCCGCTTCGAACTCCGCGTCCACCATGACACATAATCCGTTTGCCGAGTCGACTGCTAGCTCGGGAAGCAGTACTGCGCAGGCGCAGTCCGACCTCGACTTGTAAAGTACTTTACAGGTCGAGGTGAACTACGTTATAAAGACTTTATGTGTCGAGGTGGACTACAGCCGTATAAAGCGCCACTTGACGGGCCGAAAACAGGCGTCATAAAGTGACTTTATCATGCCTCTGCCGTAAAAAATCACATTACGAACAAGTAACGAGCTTACAACGCGCCGGCACGAGACTGAGCCGACGTAACCCGCTGATTAAGTGACAAGTTAACGCGGGTATTTGGAACAAAGAGTCTTTTCCGTTTTCTCTAATTGAACACGTTCCGAGATACAAACGGGTCGGTTACTCCCCGAGTAGCCCCGCTGCGTACACGAGCGGACGGCAAAGAGCCGAGCGTATCGTATTTAAACGATAGCTTTGATAAAATGCAGACCACGCGAAGCAGACCAATCTACCCCCTCCTCTCTCTCTCGCTCTCCGGGCCTGGATTAACTCCGTCTCGCTTCGACTCGCTGAAAACGAGTCTTACCACCCGCAGCCAAGGTGAAGCGCGTAGCTGGAGGAGGTAAGGAAGTCGGGTACAAGGAGGAGAAAAAGGAGACTGCTTCAATGCCTGTTTTTCGAAAAGCGGTAACTTTTTTTGTTCATTTTATCTCATTCTACATTCCATAATTTTGTTCGAGTGTTCTTCCATCCTCTTGGACCCCGAAAGGAAAATTTTCGTGCCGTTTGGCTGTTAAACAGATGCGACGCCGGAACAAACACGATGAGGTGCTGCACCGTGGCACGTGTTTTAACTTTCGTAAGATGGTGGATGAGACAAATTTGTTAAACGAACCTGCACACTTTCGTCTACACGCTGCACACACAACTTACGTTTATTAGTGTGAGTAAAGAGTGTACGTGCATTTTATACACGTGAGACAGCTCAAGTCGTAAAGTGAAAAAAACTTGACGACACGAACAATAAATATGAATGTAAATAAATTATATTCAACTATTGTATACCATCCTCATTCATGTATTTTTTATTTCACAAACACTCAATAAATGGATAAATTCTTCTGAACATGATCAAATCGCTGTTAATATCTCGACTAATTATACCGATGTAAATATCCTCGTTAAGTTCGACCCGAATCACCTTGTCTGATAGAGAAAGCAACCGGGTTCGAACGCCTCGATGAATCAATAAACGTCGTGCGAATTTTTCGATTTATCGATGTGTCGATGTTTTTTTTTTTTTACAAAATTATCGATGTTTGTAATCGATTTTTATTTCAAATATCGATTTTGTTTTCTTAACATCGCTGAATCCCTAAATCGTGAATTAGAGAGTAAATAAAGCGACTATCAACACCCGGTAGACTAATTTCGGTTTTGACGTTCATCTGTTAAAGAAACAAGGCCCTCTCGGAGCTATTATTAAAAGGGTGTGCGTTGGGCGGGTTGGGGTGACGCTCGGGGCAGGAGCGAGCACCAAGCACTTACGAGGAGGCGAAGCAGGAGCAGGAGGTGACGCGACGAGGACCGACGAGCGCGAGCGAGGGAGACAGAAACGGGGCGACGAAGATGGGGCAGGGAGGGTAGGTAGGTGGCACGCATGTTTGCCCGTACATGAGCCTCTTAGCGCAGTTCATCACGGGGTTTCTAAAAGTCGTTTGAGAGAGACGCGAGGGACCAGGGAAGCAGTCCCGACCGGTGTTGAGTCTCCCCGTCCGCGAGTACCCGATTCTCTCGATGAATGCGTCCCTGAGATTCTCCAGATCGAAATCCCCACGTAGAGGAGAAAATTATTTTCTTCATTCGATTCGTTACGGACAATTGAGTTGAAGAAAAACAAAATACGAAATTGGCTTTATGCCTTACAGCGTATTGTGTTTCATTTCATTGTTTTTTCCACAACACGGTGATAATTCCTTCGATTATACTCGCAATTATCTATCATCGTGTATAAACAGCTGTTACAGACCTCTCGCCAAGAAAAATATACATTTCGAGGTATATTATGGCTTTTTTGAATTGTACGTGATCGGGTCTCGAACATCGCTAAAAAAAATAATAAAATTCGTATACCAAACCTCTCGAGGGAAACGTATATCCACAAGATGGCTGCGGGTCTGTTGTAGAGACCGCGACAATACCGCCTTAAAATTTCCTGAGTGATTCTTAACCCTATAAACTTACCCAATTCTTCAAACATTTGGGCGTGAAATTACCCGGGTATAATTAGCCAGGCGGAAATCATCGATTAAGCGTTGAAAAAAAACTTATCCGCGGGCAGGTAGCCCCCGAACGAAATATAAGAATCTCGAAGATATTTATTCCGATTATTTCCGCTCGTCGGGTCCTGGCCTCCTGCGAATTCGCAGTAATTCGCCACCTCTTCGTTTCGGATGGAAACGGCGATGTAATACGGAGCCCCCCGACCAGCCCGCCGCGCCCGGACCCAGAAGCGCCTTTGTCTGCCGTCGAGGCTCACGGCTATAAGGGCTCAACTTGAGTCCGGAGTTGAGCTTCTCGCAGCTATGTAGTCGCCCGGCGTACACACGGTAGACGGACGACGCCTCTGCCAACCTCTAACGGTTGGCCAGGTATGAAACGACGATTTCAGGGCCCCAGGTTCCTGTGTTTATTGCCAGCCATTGGTATTTCGTCGAAACAATGATCGAGGTTTACAGCTCGACTCAAGAAGGACGGAAGTCCCGAGATACTTGTGTATCTTATTTTCATTTTCGTCGTAGCGGACGGCGGAGTAAATATTGCTCTTTGCAAAACACTCGCTTCGATTCGTCTGAACAGGTGTCGCCCCGGCACCTAGCAAGCAGCGGGTGACACGTAACTTAATTACTTTGCCGGAGGTTTTGATACGTCACGTGTAACAGAGTAGGTATACCGCGAGATACAGCCTTGCCTTCGGCTCTCTGCATCCCGTGTATAATCAAAGCCGCATAAACAGCTCTATAATATGATCTTTATTACATAATCGCGTATCTCAACGCAATCTATCCACCACAGACAATGAGGAGGTTGATTTCAGACGCGATATCAAATTTAATGCAAATTCCCACTCGATGAATTTATGAGACCCTCTGAAACTCGAATCTTTCCGGGAAAACATAATCCTTTGTTACCTTCGCTCGCTTATGGTACTTCGGTAAGTGAATTTCGGTTAAATAAATCGAGTCCTGAACGTTGACAGGGAGTTTTCGGTAATTTCGGATGGGGTTCCGAGTCTCACGGCCCTGAGCGAGGGTAGCCGATCGCAGCCGAGTTTACCCGACGCTTCACGATCTCGGCGGAGGCCTGCAGCCATGTGTTGTGGTCTGCTGTGAGTGCTTTGTGACAAGAGAGGTGCAGTGCCGCGTTTTCGGTCTTGTCGTACTAGTGTAAAAATAGTAATAAAACGCAAAGGGTCGTTAGAAAGACGGGTAGGATCCTCGGCTCCGATTGAACCTGTGATTATACACGAGTAACGAGAATTTAAACAAAATCCAGGGTGTGTCTCGGCGCGAAACATTCGCTGCCAAAGTGTTAGTAGTATCGGGAATCCGACGAGGAGAGGCGAGCTCCGGGGCTCCACTCGCTCGCTGTGTACACGGTTATACGGTGTCTGAAAGTGTGCGAGAGAGATAGCCGAAGCGAAACACGCGACGGAGGGAACGGACCGACACACAGGCTCGTTTCAACGACGGCTCGTGAATTGTGTGTTCTTAGTTAACGTAGTCATTTGTTAATAAAATTTTCAAATTAAAAGAGAAAAAAAAAGAACGTCGAGTGACATAATAAAGTGGGAAAGTGGGGGAATTGGAGAATAGCGGTCCAACGACTCGAGTGATATTCGGCTCCCCCTGATGGAATTAAGGTGCAGATGAAATAGTGCGTGGTAAATAGAAATGGGAATTTTAGTCAGTGACTGCCATCTAGGTGTGTCCCGGCGTTTCTCTAATTCTGGATAACAACGCTGGATCATCACACGATATCAAATAATATCACGCAATGGTAGGTCTTATGTATCATCCATCCGATTCCCAGTCGTCTTTCTTTCCGTGTCCGCGCCGCTCGCCGCTTCTGTGTGAGCAGAGCGCGATGGTGTGCGGCTATTTCGTTCCCCGGCGCATCGAAACACACACACACACACACACATACGCACACATCGGTGACCACATTCACGAACACGCCACGTAATATATCATTCCCCAGCGATCGGCAGTCTGCGTGTGTGGTGTACGTGAGACTTTAACACCAGGAACGAGACGGTTTCCAGTTCCCACGTACACAAAGAGACTCGTGTAGGTCCTCGTGTCTCGATGCGTGTGAGGGTAGGTATGAAAGGGGGGCGCTCGTCAACAGGCACCTTGATTTTTCAAACTCTACTTTTTATCACCGAAAGTAGGGGTGTTGATCGACCACCGACGCAATGATATCGCAGATTCATTGGTTTTGCCGGGGTTCCCCCCAAATTTCAACCTTCTACCTTCGCTCTTGCGCTTGGAACCAAAGAAACCTGGTTTTTTCGTGTTTTTTTTTTTAGCGATTTTAGCGCCGTTTCTACTCCGAAAAATCTGAAAAAAAATCCACATATGACGGACACTGACCCGCATGTCACAGAATTTTTTCAAATTTTTCGCAGTGGAAATGACGGAAAAATCACGTTTTCTTAGATTCCAAGCGTAACAGCGAAGATAGGAGGTTGAAATTTGGGGGAACCTAGTGTTTCTTTCGAAGCGCTTCAATTTGGCGCATCGTGAGTCCAAATCGGTTTAGGGACCCATTTCGTAAGTAACCTCAGCTAGGCCCTTTTGCTGCATTATCGAGGCAGCGCGGGTCGCGCGGAGGATAAGCCGAGGTGTATCGATTGCGTGAAACTCTGCGGTTTCATACACCCCCGTAGGCAGCCTCTCGCTTCATATATACGTATCGTCGTACTTTACGCGGGTAATGGTTTCTACCAGCTCTGGAACGGAGCCGGTATCCGTAAAGCGGGTGTTCCGGCTAACTTCGAAGGTAATTGTCTTGCGCGACAGTTTAGAGAAGGGTTCGTCTCAGGATTAGCCGTCGGTAGCTCATAAATCAGGTAAATTGGTCGAGGGGTGGTGGGGGGCCGTGGGGACTCGACTATCGGGTTTTATACCGCGTAGCGAGTTGATCGTGCTTGCTGCTATACTTCGAGGAAACGTATAGTGTGCGTTGGTCGATTCGCAACTTTGAAATAATAAATTAAATTTCAAATAACACGATAGATTATACCGTCTGTGGCGTAATTAATTACGCAGAGGCCTTAAGTTGAGTAATCTATACATGCGCCGGTACACACGGGCAGTGTTTAGTGTTTACTATCCTTCCCCCTACCCCCATTCTACGCGATTGACTATATATTTGCCAATTAGCACGTCTGAAGTAACTCGTTCTACTATATATATTTATCATTTACGATTATTGAACGAGTGGTAAACAGTTTTCCTTTATACGAGTGTTAATTTTATTGCTTGTTAATTAATAATATTGAACGCCTACTTTATTTCATGCTGCTACCGCAATCGTCTTTGTTCTTCTCAATCTCCCCTCTGCCTCCCCCCTTCTTCTTATAATTCATATATTAATGAATGAAGGAGTACCGTGAGATACACACGAATTGATACTTTTTTTTCCCCCCCCACAAGATAAAGACGACGATTTCAACATTTATAGCTAGAAATGTTACGTCGATGTATAATTATTTGTATAATTAATTTGAAAAACTTATTCAACTGTTGTGTCATAGTTTATTAAATAATTATTATTATTCGTGTTATGAAAACAGAAGAAAAAGAGATGCGAGAATAAAAATTCTCTCCACATTCGATTAACCTATAGCAATAATAATTCACGAGGGCAATTAGTGTTACCAGCTGTAATAAGAGATCGTAAAACATTGTAAATAAATTTTCGCGATAGACGGAACGTTACGTACGTAACTGCGTGAGTCCGTACGGTCAATTGGTAAGAATGATTTGTCAATTGTATATAATCTATCTCTAGTATGAGACACAATTTGTCGGGTAACTTTTATTACCTATTATCTACCTACGCGCGAGGATACCTACAGCTACGGTATAAATATAACAGCTATAAAATATTCACACCCTCCACTCTTCTACGCCCCTGGTACAGGGATCTGTGAATAGAATATATGCGCGTGTGTGTATAGTAAAAGCGTGCTTACGAGGGGGCAAAAATCGTACGTAACTCGGTTCTTCGCCCTCCACCCCCTTACCTCACGCTCGGGTCGGTTCTATTCATAATTTATTCTCGCGGTGGCAGAGTCCTGTCCTAAACGTACTATATAATCACGGGCTCTACTCTATCCGTGTGTAGACACGGATATACACAAAGGGCCCGACCCCGTATTACCGAAACCTTAAAAGGCCGGTTACTCCGGGGTCAGGCGGGAGGGGATGAGCGTGGATAGAACGAGAGGGAGAGATCGTCCGCTCGGATTAACGATCCGGGGAATCAGAGGCGAGATGATATTACATTTTCAATGTTTAGAATTTATAACGTCGATCGATATATCGAGGTAAAATCAGTTGAAATGATAGTAATTAAGGTGAAAGACAGGATCAACGCGTCGTAACTTGATTAAACTCGTAATTAACCGCGAGATCCTTCCTCCCCGCCGCGTCCTTTACCGGTCGGCGGTCCCCTTTGAACAATAGTTGATCGTAATTGCAACACCGATACCCCTGATCCTGTTTATAATCTATGTTAACATTGCCACCGATTTCACTCCGTGAAACGATATCCTTGTTGGATTTTTTTCCTCTCTCTTTCTTTTTATGTACGAGGCTAATTTAACGTTTTTAATTGTATAATTCCAGCGATATTTATTACTTGTACCAAATACAATTAGCGCTACTCGGTCTTTAATAAAAAATTTCATCTACCTCTGGGTTTAGCCGCGCGGGTTTAATTAACGACCGAAATGTGTGTATGCCTACGTACCACCAACCTGCCACGGCAGAACGGTACCCATACCGAGGAAACCCGCAAAAATTCTCACGGTTATTTATTAAGATAACTCGTAGGGATTTCTCGCGTGCTCGTGCATCACCGCTGGGATTTGATTCGGCTCTGTATATACTCGGTTTTCTCATACCAACACACTCGTACCTCTCTTCACCGCAGTTTATCTCGGTGCCATGGGATAAGATGAAATAAAAAAGAGATATTATTTATGAAACATTTCTTTATAATCTCATCATCGTCATCGCGGTATCGTTAACAATTTATTTATTTTCTTCTCGCTACGCGGATGTCGAGGGAAGTCAGTGAAAAGTCCAGGAATTTCATATAATTTCGAATTTCAATCAGGGAAAAATGATAATAATTTAGTCCATGAAAGTGTGTATAGGTACTTTGTACGCTTGCATGGCGTTAATCGATTTTTACTTACGATCGCGTTGTTCGATCACGTATATGAGGCATTCCATGCCAACTCGACCAATGACTTTCCCTCACCATTTTTTATTTGTTTCATAATTCTTTCTATGGTTGCCCTCACTTCCAAAAACACTTTGAAATTTTTTCAGATTTTTCTAAATAACCGTTAATTTTTCACGTATTTTCAAAACTCCAAACAGATAGACATTTTTTAAAATTCTGCAAAAATTCTCAAAAATACTTTGTTCCAACACCATTATTTTGGGACATAATAAAAAGTGGAACTAAGTTTTCTTATATTTTATTTTGCATATTTAAAACGAACTTACTTGATAATTATGGTCCTATCGGCTCCGAAAAGTTTTAGAGTACGAATTATTCGTATTTTTAGTAAAAACGGGCTATAAAAATAGACAAGGCGAAGGTTTCTGTTATAAGACATTTTATTTAATAATCACATTAAAATTATTAATAATAATTGATTTGCTAAAATGTCTTATAACAGAAACCTTCGCCTCGTTTATTTTTATAACCCGTTTTTACTCAAAATAAGAGTAATTCGTACTCTACAATTTTTCGGAGCCGATAGGACCATAATTATCGAATACATTTTTTTTAAATATGCAAACAAAAATATAAGGAAAATTGGTTTCACTTTTCAATATGGCCCAAAATGATGGTGTTGGAACAAAGTATTTTTGAGAATTTTTTCAGAATTTTCAAAAATGCTATCTGTTTGGAGTTTTGAAAATACGTAAAAAATTAACGGTAATTTAGAAAAATCTGAAAGAATTTCAAAGTGTTTTTGAGAGTGAGGGCAACCATAGAAAAAATTATGAAAGAAATCAAAAATGGTGAGGGAAAATCATTGGTCGAGTTGGCATGGAATGCCTCATATGTATTAGATAAATTATCGACTAATAACTTTTGTCGAAATTGTTGACGGTGTGCGACGACGCACGGATAGAGGAACGTGTATAAATTTTAATTGAATTATCGTTCAGCACCGACGACCATTGATGGACGGGTAGAGTGACTGTCTGATTATCGGGTTGTCATAAACAACGGGAAGCGAGCGAGAAATGTACGTGGGTGATTCCAAGATATTGGGTCTCAGATCCTAACATTCTTGGCAAAGCAAAAAATGTAATAATTACGGTTAATTTTGAATTTACTAGAATATTGACAATCTCTCTATGATGCCCCCGGAAGGGCGAGACACTTTAATTATTTTTAATGACTTTTCAATGTGCCAGGGGAAAGACACTGACCAGGGGAGAGATTTGGCGTGCAGGGTAGAGACTTACAGGCAGGGGAGAGACTGCTACTCATGGATTAAATAAAATAAAAGACTCCAAAATACGAATATATAATATTTATTAATCCTGTATGTTAAAGACATGTTGACCAGACTTTTCGTTGTGATTTTCAACACAAAATTAACATATTCTTAGCTCAATTCAAGATATTTGAAATCAGAATTGGGATAATACGTAACATTTTAGACAGCGTGTATTACTTATCACAGTTATCATAATGACTTTCTTAACCTCAAATGAGCATATTCTTAACTTAATAAAAGATATCTGAAATCAGAATTAGGATAATACGTAACTTTTTAGACACCGTATATTACTTATCACAGTTATCATAATCACTTTCTTAACCTTAAATGAACATATTCTTAGCTTAATAAAAGATATCTGAAATCAGAATCAGGATAATACGTAACTTCTCGGACAGAGTATAAGGTATCACTTATCACAGTTATCAGAGTGACTTTTTTTAATCATGAAACTAACATATCCTTAGCCTAATCAAAATATTCGAGATGAAAATGAGGATAGTACGTAATTTTTTGCCTAGAGTTCACTAGAACTGGAAATCATTGATTGAATTTTTGGCTCAAGCCTGTTCAAAGACATCAATTGATGTTTTGAATGTGTAAAACATTCTTCGTCCTTTCAGTGTGAGATTTGGAGTCGGGAGTATTTCAATAATCTGGTCTCTTGTAATGAACGAAATGTCTTGCTCTTTGACTTTGAACAGACAACCCTTTTTATCACTGACCTTGCAAAAGTTCACCTGAATCTCGTCATCTTCTTCAACGCCAGTACAAATAGCTACGTAACGATACTCCGTTTTTTTTTTCAATAGCAACTTGACTAAAAGAAAGTCACCGTTTTGTAGTTTTCTCTCATTATTAGATGTGGAGGGTTGCGGTACGATTTCGGGCTCAGATTCTGATTCATACACATCTTGCACATGAAGACGAGTATCAGTTCGACTAGGGGTACATGTGAGAGTTCCAATCCCATAATGCCTGCAATTCAAGTCGCAGAAGCAGCTCAGTGTCTTCATTGTCAATCTGTTGGGTGAAAAAATATTCCCAACAACCTGGTGTACTTTTAAAGTTCCAGCAAAAGTTTTAACATTTTTCTCTGTTCCGCGAACTAGGGCTTCTTTTTCTGCGATTTCAGAGTCGGAGATGATGACAACTTTAATGTTGGGGCAGCTCTTCGCGATGGAACTTGCTAAATCATTTAATGAAGTTATATCTGTACCTCTAGCCACAAGTTCATCCGCTGTTCTCTTCACTACTCCTCCAACGCCATCAGGAGCGCCCTTGCCATGTCCCGCTTCATGGTAATTCCAGCTGAACTCACCCAGGTTCGGAAAGAAGTCCTTCAAAGTAGTTGCCAGCAGGTAAAACATCGTTTTGTTTCGATATTGAGTGACGGGTCCGTCACTCAAAAAGTGCAGGTTTTGAATACTAGCAGGCAATTCCGTAAGTATAGGCTTCAAATGTGCCCAAATCGCTGCAGGAGAATGTGCTAAGTTTTTTGCCATTGTACAGTAACAATCAGTTTTCACTCCGGATTTTTCTGTTGCATCTCTGGTATAGACTACAACCGTGTGAAGGCTTATTTGCAGACGCGAGCCTCCGAAATGAAATGATTGAATTTCTTCTGAAAATTTAGTTTGATAATTCTCACTGAAGTCCATGTGTATGAGACAGTCTTTTTCCGTGAGTCTTGCTTTAAGTGTCTTCATAGTTTTATATTGATGCCATATATTCA
The DNA here is from genome assembly GCA_018420115.1 of Euura saliciscinereae. Taxonomy (NCBI): domain Eukaryota; kingdom Metazoa; phylum Arthropoda; class Insecta; order Hymenoptera; family Tenthredinidae; genus Euura; species Euura saliciscinereae. The sequence goes on along the minus strand of JAFFZH010015736.1, from coordinate 60,119 downwards.
ACTCATGCTGCAAAAAAGTTTTTAAATCAGATTCGAACTGAATAATTACGTCACGAGGAGAACTCTGAAATATCTTCTTAGTATATTTCGTCACTTTACGGAGTTTCTTAGTTTTCGGATCGGTTATTTCTTCCGTGGCACTTAGCCATTTTTTGTACATTATGGGAACAGAGTTGTCAAATTCGTTGTATTGAAGCCCTTTGTTTTGACAGTTGTGACATTCGCGCGAAAGGCACTTTTCGTTGTACCGATCACAGCAGATTTCTTCCAGTAGGCCTTGGTGATTCCTAATAGATATGATCTTCGCTTGCGATAAACCGGCCAGTGTCAGGTCAATATTCGCATGAGCTATGCAGAGGCATGTATCTCGTTTATCACAGCGTGGGAAAGTCACCCAAAACGGCCTCAAGTTACAAAAAGCCGAATAGGATATCAGAACGTGCTCTCTCTCCTTGAATTTTTTATGTAGATTAGATAGTGTATCTAGTAGCACGCGCTTCGTTTTCCGTACACCTTTTCTTTTCACGAAATCCTTTTTACCCGGACAGACACGACTGTTGGAGTCATCTTCGAAAAACATTGTCACTTGTCTCTGTAGTTTTAAGCATAATTTGTCTTTCCTCATTTGACGTTTCGGATCTATCAATCGCAGTCTGGTTATCTTCTTCCTCAAGGGTCTCATGTCTCTCTCCTTCTGCAAAATTCCGTACTTGTTAACTAATCGTCCACTTATGACTCGTCTGAAAATCTTTCTCTCTTTGTCCGTTCCTAATGTTGAGAAGTTCTTCTTCAATTGCCGTTTCAGTACCTCTCCAAATAATAATTTTTTCTTTATCGTCTGTCTCGAACTAGGAGAAGCAATCAATTTGTCTACCTTCGAATTTGGTGTGATTGCTGCTGGTGTCTTCTTCAATCTTTGTAGCCTCTTTCTGTATCGGTCAACTTTAGTTTGCAGTTTAGCGATTTTTCGATCCTGCTTTTTGATAATATTGTTTTTCAATCTTCTGACCCGTTCCGATTTTTTTTTAGCCGCTATTGCTCTTCCGTCAAGATTTCTCGGTGCTTCATTGTCAGAGCTCGGTGGTGTTAGAGGTGCCTGAGAAGTATTTTGAAGTGCTAAGCGCCTTCTTCGTTTCACAGCTTTTTCCCTCCAAATCTTTCTCGCCTTACGTCGCTCTCTGGGTGTCATGTCTTTTGCAGTCTTTATAATTCCTTTTTCTTTCTTTCGTATGTATTTCTGTTTTTCTTTTTGTTTTTGCTCAGCGTATTTGTGCGCGTCATTTTTTATGCGCTGATATCTCAATTTTTCGGCCTGTCGCTTCTTTTCCAGGCGTTCTTCCCGTGTCAACGACTTCCGGTTTGCCATTTTCTGCAATAATATCAGTAAGAATATCAATAATACCGGTTCTAGTATTCGTCCATATCATGTAAACAAGAAAACTGGAGGTAGTATGTTCTAAATCGTGCTATATAATGAGTAATGTACTATATACGTATCTCCCCTGGTCATTTTGTATCTCCCCTGGCATATTGTCATGCCAGGGGAGATATGCCAGGGGAGAGATGTTTCTGCGGTAATTCGTTAATAGTATAGAAACGAATTATTCGTTAGATTCTAAATTCAAACAGGGTGACTAGTGCACATATTAGAATACATGATGCGTAGAATTAAACTAAATGGATAACTGATTGCGACATACGACTTACCAGGGTAGATACAGGGATCACTCCAACACTGACCCGAACGCGGCGGTTGCTCCGCGCTAACTGAAAAACGAAAGCGCAAGGGCGCTCATCCGTCACAACACGTCAACTTTGTGCCGAACTCTTATGATTCTGACAAAGTGTGAATAAGCAAGCTGATTTTATTAGTTCAAAATAACGCCCATGAAAATGCCAGGGGAGGAGACGTCGGAAGTGCGGGACAAAACGGAATATGAAATATTTTGAAAAATAATGATATAAAATGAATTTTATTACTGAAATATCATTATAGGTCGATTCAGCTATAAGAAAGTCCATTGTTTATTGTAATTTATTGGAAGAGTCACCAAATATTGCTACCGGAATTGACAAATTTGTGGGAGGGACATGCCAGGGGAGAGACAATTTTGGTGTTCCAACTCAAATTTCTGGAATTCTGAGAACATTTTATATTTGAAATTCAGTGTACCGTATAGAACACACTCTAAGTTATGATTATCATCATTCTAAAAGATCATATTTTTCCATCTTTCCTATTTTTTTTCCAAAAGACACCGAAAGACCCAATATCTTGGAATCACCCACGTACGTACAGTTGAGCCGCGAGTAATTTTTAATCGAGGTATTTACAAACCGAGAATTTTCCGTTTATGTAATTTTTATATTTCACGCTTTCTTTTTGATCCGGTTTAATCGCGGGAGCCGTGTCGAACTCGGTTTTAGCTGTAATAAATTAACTCGCACTCGCACTCGCACTAGCCGCTACCGTGCGCCAGTCGACCAACGGCGAAGAGGCAGGCCTCGAGGAGAAGAGAAGGAACCTCGACTCTACGAAAGCGACAGCGCACGTATATCGATCAGTAGCCCTCAGCGATACCGATTGCTAGTGATGCCGTCGATATGATACGAGAGACGAGAATCATCTCGACCCGTTATTTTGGGGATTTTTTCAAATTCTTCGAGATCATTTTTAGACAAAGGTTTTTTTTTTCAGCAGGGATTTACTTTGGATAATATATTAATGGTTTTTGGAGTAGTAGCATAAAGTAGTTGTATAAAAGTATAGTAGTCATCCACAAGTATTTCATCAGTGATATTTTCTCTTCCATCCTCCCAGCAACTAATTGGAAGAATTTATTTCTAAAAGTATAGCTCAATTGTTTAGTATAAATTTGACCGTTTTTAAGGAGCGAAATTCAAGCCCCATTTGTCCACTTTTCGGTAGTTTCGTCCACCCTGTAGATTTGCACTGTGGTTACAATTCCACCCAGTTTGTTCTTGACTTGGTTGTGATTTATAGCAATGCCATCGGTCATCTTTGTTGCCTGTATAGGAAGATGATAGCGAGACTTTTCGAAACCAGACGAGACGATATTTTCACAAGTCTCGTCTCGCGGCATCGCTGACGATTTCTCGATTATCTTATCCGATTCGCGTTATTACTAGTTTGTTTTTTTTTCGAAATTTAAGATGGCGGTTCTGGCATTCGGATCAACGTTTCGTCGCACGTGCCTCTAGCATAGCTCGCGGGTCAAAGTCATCGGGCAATTACAGATCTCGCTCATTGTCAGAAAGGGGAATTGTTGTCAGGCACCAACAACCCGACCCACAACACAGTAGATACACGGATAACGCGTATTGCCTATCTCATAATTACGGATAATCGCTACCTCCGTCAGCTGGCTGGCACACTCTGTCAACGACGTTGTAATAACTCACCGACATACACCGCGCACGACTTGTGATTGTGACTCTTTTCATCCTTCTCTTTGCCACTCATGCGAGAACGGTAAATGATATATAATATACTTACAACTACGTATACTAGTTTCGGAGTTGTGTGTTTGAGAGCCGCAGGTGATCCAGCCGGCGCGTGAAATAATCCCCCTTCCCTTCCCCCAGTTTTACTCGTTATCATATGCCCATGTTGGACAACTCTTTCTCCATCTCTCCCCTTTAATTTCATTCGAAAGATACTTGGCGAGTGTTCAAAAAGCCTCGCGAGTATCTCGGCCTATAATTAGTATATACATGCGGTTTCGAAGGCTGGACCTCCGAGATGCAGCAGCCACTCGTTGTGTTACTGCAGACACGGGTTGAATATTTTTTATACCAACTGTACCACTGGCCATATACACCCACCCATACCTACTAGAACCCGGTACGCTGCTCTGTTCTCTACTATGGTAGGCGAGGTGCAGTCGGAGAAGTAAGCCGAAGCGTCAAATCAATTGTCCGTCTCTAGCCGGAAGGCTGTGTACAGGCCCCTACACGCTATAAACTGACAATGGTACACGCTCGTGTATATCCAACGTAAATATCCGTCTAAGAACCTTTCAACATTTTCTCCTTTCTTTTTTTTTTTCATTATATTCGTGAGAAAATTTGTCAACTAAAACTTTACAGAATCTAGTCTCTCTTGGGGTTGATTTAGTCGCATTATGTATTTTATTCTTTTCTTTTTTTTACATCAGTTTTTTTTTGTTTTTTGTTTTTTATTCTGACCACGATGGGAAACAACGGGCAAAATATAGCCGCGCAAAGTCTGACGGGGTACAAGCAACACAAAATGGCTGCCGGTACGGGCAATCGACCGTACGCGCGACTCGGAGAGAGACAGAGGCTCCCCTCTCGCGGCTGACGGCCTTATGCCAGCTCCGTCCTTATTTCTTCCTCTTCTTCTATCCTCTCTCTTCTCTCTTGATTCTACGGTAACCCTAACCGCGCGCTAGTCCCTTTAACGTGCACAAATATACGAAGAGAGGTTTTGGTTTTGAGACTCCTCGTTGCAGCCAACGCGTTGCATCAACCGTTTGGTTCAAATATAGGCGTTGGCGGTGGTCTCCGAGGCATCTGAAAAACTTTCAATCTATCTTGTGTGGAAGCACTGCACTGTAGATATGGTGCTTGGTTATAGACATACGTCTAACTCACTCCCACACAGGTCTTGTAGAGTACCTATCCTAGATTCGTCGCACACGGGCAATGCGACATCGTAATACGTTATAGACGTGTATATCGTGGATATTTATGCCTCGGGTGTAACGAGACCACGATTATAGTATATATCTACTATGTACACAATAAATGTGTAGAATTATACGAGGCGCCGCTATGATGCTCGTATACGCTAATTACGTGAGGGGGGGGGGGGGGGGGGGG
>JAFFZH010015736.1:0-55153 GCA_018420115.1 Euura saliciscinereae | reverse complement strand
GGGGGCCTCCCTTCCTCTTCCACATTCGATTCGTTGTACATTATTTTGAATTAACCACGATGTTATTATTTATTCATAAATAAAACTCGTCCATTTCGTACTAAGATGATTATTAACACCTGCTGTAGGAATGTTTCCTGGTACATATAATCTAGACGATGCGCGTATATGGGGGGAAACGGAGCAGCGTGTAGCTCGAGAGATTTAAGTTTTTTTTTTTTTTTTTTTTTTGTTCCTTCTTATTTTCTTATCCCGGATTTCATTGCTGCAGTTATAGAACTTTGAAGCGAGTTAAACGAGACTACGGTATGTGTATACACGAAGACTGAGATTGACGGTGAGATAAATCGCAGAGGAGGAGTAAATAAACGCCACTGATTTCTTGCCTCTTGATTCCCATTTAACGGCATATTACCTTACCTTACCTTACCTTACCTTCACCCCTTACGCTCGATTAATTAACGTATAGTAAGTATCGATCTCACGTGTGTGTGTGCATCCGTGTAAAATACCTCAGCGCGTATTTTACGTTACTCAAAAGTCTAGTCTTGCCAACAATTATTATTATTATTATTATCTAGCATTTAACAAGACTTGGGCAATAAATAACATAGAGAAACTATGCATCTATCATTCTCGTATATTATTTACAATGTTTAGATGTCTGTTCTATTATTGGATGTTTCTCAAGTCTATAAATTATGTGTTATATTTAATTTATTTAATTAAAGAGCGACACACTTTATTGTTTTATTCAATTTTTCTTTCATTTTTCTCTATACTCTCGAAGAAGCGCGCCTTTCGATTCCTCGACTCTTCTTTCTATCCGTCTCACGCTTCTCCGAAACTGGCTTCGAGAGAGCGAAAGAGAAGGAGAGTAGAGAGAGCTGGGAAGACGACGAGCCCATTAGCACCGAATAAAGAGATCTTTGGCGTCGCCTTCCCTGGCGTTCCACACTTTGCCCGGTTTGCCGACCGGCTAGCAGAGGAAGCTTTGTATAGTTCGCAGCCAACAAGCTGTCCGTTTGTCCCTGGTTGTCCGGTCGGTCGACTGACGCATACGAAGCCGCGTGCCTCTCTCTACCTACTCGAGAGAAAAGTTATATACACAATGAAAGCCGCGTTCCGCGACGTGTCGAGACTCTCGGACTCCCTGCGACGAACGTGGTTTATTATTTTTTTCGTCAATTACGAAATTACACCGTTGCGCTTCTTTTTTTTTTTCTTTTCATTATTTCTCTCCGTTTGTGTCGGTATCGGAGTGGGAGAAAGCCCCCAACTCACACCTCGGATTACGGACCTATTAGTTTCACACCTGTCAGCTGGAAAATTCATCGATGCATAAATAATCACGCCGCGTTACGTGCCAAAGCATATAACGCCGTATACGGCGACGAATTGCCCTGTGAAATTTAAGTACGCTAAGAGTGACGCGTTCGGTATATTCCCTATTCGAAATTCGCTATTCTATAGAATTGAACAAGCACGAAAGTTCAAGTTTTTGAAGCTGCTTGGGGCTATAATAGATTCTAATCTAATCTGAGTAGATTAAAAAGCCAAAAGGCGAAAGTAAAATGAAATTGGGATTTTGAGTGCGATTTTTTTTATTTTATTTTTTATATGCCTATACTGTAGAGTAACTTGAAATAGTCAGGTCGGGTTTTTTCTTTTTGTGGTAAGCTTCTCCTGAATATAATTACGAAGCACTGATTTATGTCTATAATTTTTATAAAAGCTCGAAAACTATTCATTTTTGATAATATTTCACAAAAATTTTGTACTTCGGCCTCCTCATTCTTTCATTTCAATTGAATTCAATATAGATATACACTCTAGCATACGTGACGTCACAACATACTCATGACATTTTTCAATCCGTTGTATTGCCTCCAATTCCGCTTCAATCGGAAAACGAAGAAAATCTATTATTTTTTCCTAAAGTGAAAGTAAAAAAAAAATGGCATAAAGAAAAAAAGCAAGTGCAAGATCCAAATTGAAAGAAAAGCCGTGCTCGAGGCTTCGTATATCACACTGTGCATACAATCGTACCTCCGAGGTGGGTATACGGGAGTATAAAGTGTTACCAAACACGCCATCGTAAGAACCACCCGAGTAGAAATTCAATATAGCATGCCCTATGTCTGATCAGGCCGTGATCTGGAAGTGCCATGGCGTGCCTTAATCTGGTAAGCCAGATCAGATTCTGATCAGGGAATGATCAGGGAAGCCTGAAGTTCTTGTAATGTGGCGCCCCCTATCAGCGCCGTGTGAGCGCAGTCGCTATTACATAGCCTGCTAGCGACAGCCTTTCCCGGGCCTCAGGAGTTAGGACCGTCCTGTACATATTCTTTCGCTGTTATTATAATATTATACATATATCGTACTAGAATTTTACAATATGGATCATCGCGCTAAGAAACGCAAACTCGGGCGAACACGTGTGGAAAGATTCCGTGCAGTACGCAGACTGATGAATTCAAAGGAAAACTCAGGTAAGTACAATATATCATAGTCAATATACAGAAGTTTTTTCAGGTTAAACCGGCATCGATTTATCGAATAAAATATAAAATTCAGGCATCGATTCCAGATGGACATGGTTTGAATAGAAGCGTTGAACAACACGAACCGTCGACGTCGAAAGATTCAGGACACGAATTCATAGATTTTGATCATGTAAATCTAGCTGCGGAAGCTGAAACTGTAGAAAGTGACGGGACTCGAAATATTGATGCGATGGAAGGTCTGAGCGACGAAAACATTCTCAGCGAAAGTGAAGTCTGCGATGCAGGAAATGTGGATGGAAGTGACATCGATCCAAATGACTACTGCGATCAAGAAATGGAAGGGAATCGGAGCATTGATTGGGATGATGCTGCAGAAAATGTGAGCGATGACAGCAGCGATGAAGATTATATGGATGAAGATTTGGATGACATTGAAGCGCTTCGACAGTGGGCCATCGATTCCAATATTCCACATACACGTTTAGACAACCTGCTACGAATCCTGAGAAGAAAGTTTCCGCAATTACCGAAAAGTTCAAAAACTTTTCTCAAAACATCCTCCGCTGTGTATGATATTAAAAAAATGAGAGACGCCAGTGATAATATTGTAGGTGAGTTCGTGTATTTTGGATTGACCCAAAATCTCCAGAGGTGTGTAAACACAGAGTTACATCAAGAAAATATATTGGAGTTACAATTCAATATCGATGGATTACCTCTTTTCGAATCGAGTCACAAACAATTTTGGCCAATATTGTGCAGGATACATTTTGACCCGGACGTATATAAAGTATTTCCAGTCGCTGTATATTCAGGATTTGGGAAGCCAGATAACTTGGAGGAATATTTGTCCAACTTCATTGAAGAGTTGAATGAAGCAGTACATGAAGGAATAGAAATAAATGGAAGAATATTCAAAGTGAACATCAAGTGTTTCGTGTGCGACAGACCAGCTCGCTCGATGATCAAGTGCATGAAAGGACATGGCGGATATTATGCATGTGAGCGTTGCACTATTCGTGGCGAACGATCCAATAACAGAACTGTTTATATTTCTCCAGATTGTGATGAAAGAACAGATATGTCCTTCCGGAATCAGGATCAACCTGAGCACCACACAGGAGTTACACCTCTTACATCAATACTTACTCTGAATATGATAACTCATTTCGTATTAGATTTCATGCACCTTGGATGCTTGGGTATAATGAAAAAACTATTGCTGGATATTTGGCTAGGGAAGGAATCACGCTTCAAATTAAGTCAAGGCAGTAGGTATCGCTTGTCCCAGATTTTGATTAGTTTACAACCACAAGTACCGCAAGACTTTCAACGCACGACAAGATCTCTATCTGACACTTCAAAATGGAAGGCCACGGAATTTAGATTTTTTCTGTTATACTCTGGCCCTGTCGTTTTGAAAAATATTCTTCATGATAAAGCGTATAAGCATTTTCTTCTTCTTCATGTGGCTTTTAGAATATTGAGCTCGGAAGATTTAGCTTTGAAATTCCACACAAAGGCCAAAGTGTATCTTAGAAGTTTTGTTTTACTATCGCGAGATCTGTATGGAGATGACACTCAAATACTGAACATGCACAGTCTAATTCATGTAGCTGATGATGTCAGAAACATGAAGAGCTCACTTAGCAAAATTACAGCTTTTCCGTTTGAAAATGCTCTAGGAAAGATGAAAAAAGTGCTCCGCAGTGGAAATCGCCCTTTATCACAATTGTGTCGCCGCCTTCACGAAGCATTCTTTGCTAACGAGGAGGTAGTAGTGATACCATCGGCTATAACTATCTTGACACAGAGGCGATTGGAGCCCTCAGGACGTATCATCATCAAAAGGCTGCGGTACAAGGAGGCAATACTTTCAAGCAGTTCACCGAATAATACTGTCACGCTCAAAAATGGTTTGATACTTAACATTGACGTCATATATATTCTACCAAATGATGAGGATAGCTGTATCTACATTTCTGGGAGAATTTTAAAACCGATGTCACCAATTTTTACGTATCCCTGCAACTCAAAAATGCTTAACATGTGGAAAGTCGTTGAAACTCGCATACGGAAAAACTTCAAGCTTTCTTCTGTCGTTTACAAAATGGTGCATTTGGAAATCGAAGACAGTTTAGGAGGAATAAAATCCTATGTCATACCGCTTCTTCATCAGCAATAAGTTTGTTCCTTCACATCTTACTTTGAACTTCAAATCCTTTCATCAAAATTTGTAAGACGGTTTCTTAAAAAAAGCCATGTGTTTGTTTAAATTAGCAAGGAATTAGTGAACAATCGGTTCTTATCGAATATTCGAAACAAGCTCCAGAAAAAAAAAAATTTCTATAATTTTATGAAACATTTGCGACAAAGTTCACCAAACTCCGATACTCGAGGAAAATCGTTCTTATATGAGAAAGACAAGAATTGATGATTTGCTAATAATTTATTGGACATCGGAGGGCATCAATTTATTAGAACACAATCAGAATTTTTCAATCAGTTACGGATGTATTTTCGTGAAGTTGGCGACACTGTCCGACTAGCCTGTGCACACGCGTTCTCGCTCAAGTTCCGCTATTTCCGCCATCACAGTCTCTCGGCGAAGTTGACTGACTTGAGAAATTACGTCAACTACATCTCGAAAAAGGTTAGTTATGCTTTTCTAATCGTAAGTGCAAATAATGTCTAAAACATTAAATGTATAAAACTTGTATTTACCGTAAGATTTGTATTTAAAATCACGATGACCCTGCCAGTTTCGTAGACGATATTTGCTACATAACCTACAAAGTCGTCTCTCCGCAATGTCCACAAGACTTCGATTTGTGATGAATGAAAATTAACAGAAATAACGTACCAAAAGCCTAATCTAGCAAAATTTTTGGATACAATTACACATATATCATGACAGACGTAATTTTCTTACAAGTTTGATGTTATAACAAATTTATTTTTTTTCTTACTACGTAAACTGTATTTCAAGTACCTGGGTTTTTTTGTGCACAACATTACAGATGAGTGCCAGCGATGACTTCAAAGGCCAGTATACGCAATACATTTACACACTAGTGGAATTCACTGCAGAAACTAAGCCAAATAATCGATGCGTGGATATTGTTCCGAATAGCTGGATATCCTATGATTGTAGCACGGGTAGAGGTTTTGTGTCGAAGTTTATGCCGCCACCATATGATGGCGAGACTTCAGCTTTGCTACATTCTCTCGTCAAATGTAAAGTACCGGCTCCGGAAGATTGGCCTACTTATTGTATCGACATACGTGGTGAAGCAAGTAAGTTGTAAAACATAGACATGAACGTTAGCCAGAGCTTTGAAGTTATATTGTTCTTGAACTTGACAAGGAAGCTACGAGGAAGCTGTTAAAAAATTAGCCGTGCTGGAAAGTAAAATGAACGCTTTCTCTACGGATAGTGAAGTATCGTCAGGAGCTAAGGCAGCAGCTGCTAAAGCAAAGTACAAAATGAGAGTACATCAACAGAATGATGATCACCAAGAGCTATGGTCTGTTCCTTCGTTAGAGGATCTCGAAGATGATGAAAATGACCCACGTAAGATTATTAGGCTTCTAATTCAGCATTTGGATGAAAATTGAAATATTACTGGCACTGATATTTTCTATGTATGTAACTTTAGCATTGGCTGACGTTTCATCCCCAAATACTGATAGTGACTGTCAGGATGCGAGAAGCAGCAGAAATGGGCTGAAAAGAAAACTAATAAATCAAGGTACAAGCAATTTCGTAATTTTTTGCACTTCTCGCTCGTATGCTTGGGTTTGATCAAAATGAATTGCAAATCTTTTTTTTTCTAGCAAAGCTACCCTCTGGATGTAAAAAATTCAAGGCAAATGTGAATAACAGTGAGTTTCCAGATTTTGCTGCACTAGTAGTTTCACTATTGTTATCTTTCTATCTGTCTCAGCTAATCTAATTTATTGGATTGTAGTGCAAAAAGAAGCTATGCGCAAAGAGAAAGAAGTCGAGAAAGAAAAACATTCAACCATATTGTTCGACGATGTCGTCAAAGTTGTGAACCCGATTGGATCATCTGAATACCTCAAGGATATTGTGAGCGGTGAGTGTGGGATACATTATGCAATTGAAAATTCTCAATCTTATTCCAATATATTTCTGATGATTTTCGTTAATTCATCTTCTAGTTATTGAAGGCGCAATAAAAAAAGCCTTCAGCAGTCATGCAAAGCAGATAACACTACTAACTACGGAGATCGAAAACCTCAAGTTAGTGATTACACAGAGAAGTAACCAACATCTATCAGAATTCTTGAGCACCGAAGACTTTGCGGAGAAATATAATATTCATCTTCCGTTTAAATCACTGGAAACTTTTCAAGACTTCGACGCCCAACTGAAAGAAGATAAAGAACTTCAAAAAGCGACTGTAAGTTTTACGTAATGCATGTTTATTGAGAGTGAACACTACAGAAATGAACGATAGTTGTAATTGCATTATTATAGAATCGAAAAAATGTAATAATATAATCAGATAATGTTTCTCTTTCACGAGGTGGCACAGTGACCCACTGGGATCCAATGATATGAATATGTATCTATGAAAATCTCAGAAAATCTCTGAAATCTCTGAGGATTTCAGTTTATGATGCTATATTACCAATTGCATCATTTTCAGAAACTCAATATGTGGACGTCAGTGGATTCCAAAATTCCAGTAGCGCACAGTATCAGAAATGTAATGAAGAAATATTTGTCGAGAAATGTTATACGGCAGTATACAGCAGTAAAAGAGACTGGAACGAAACTAGTTTTCCAAAAAACTGCACTCTCTTCCTGCATTCAAGGTGACGTTGATGTCAATGTTACATTGTTTATTGTTCTAATAATTGTTGTATTTCATGTGGCCTGTTATCTTCATTTCAGATGTTATTGCTGGTGAGTATAAAAAAAATCCGACTCGGTCGCCAGTGACAGATAAGAACTTCAATCAAGCTGTTGGAGCGGTGATAAATAATTCGAAAGACTGGGAAGGTCACCGTTCTCACCGATCAAAGGGTGCGAAGGCTGACAATGAGCAAGCTGTTGACGCCGCTCAAAATCGACAATGGAATGTCGATAACCGTACTGCGAGTTCTGATAGAGAAGGAACAAACTGAGACTCAGACTAGAGACTGTAAATTTTTCTATGTTTTTTTTGTTTCAATTATCTTAAGTTTGCTTCGAAATTCTTATAAGGTCTTGTTGCAATTTCTTATAAGAAAATAAGTTCGAATGTGATTATTATATCCTTTATTGTTCTTATAGGTTTTTTGAACAAGATTTTGAAAGATATCGTGAGAATTATTAATTGGGTAGGCTGATATACTGCAGAAGTTATTTTTCCTCTTAATTAATTTCAGTAATTTAGATAATACGTTTATATATAATCACGCATACACGAGATTGGTCCAATCGAGGCAGGTTCGACTGGCTTGACTTGCCTCGATTCGATCAACGACATCTGAATCGTACCTCCTAAATGAAACTGAAAGAAATCGAAATTATATCAAAGTATATGAAAAAGTAGTATAAACAGTCATGTTGTGCCATTAACTTTCCTTCGCAAGCTAATTAGGGAAAATAAATTTTCAGTTGCTACGGTTTTGTTCTGGGTGTATAATGTATAAGTAGAGATCGAAGTACGCTTAACCATGTTATATAATGTTAAAAATATTATTCATGGTGAATCTGAGATTATATAGGTAACTTTTAACTCCAGGTTTGACCTGACAAATCAAAGTAAGATAGCTGGCTGTGTTCTAAGTTTTAATGATTGATGTAACATATTATATGATCACAAAAACATAATTTAAAAACAACTGTGATATATTCTGATTTGAGCTAGTGATAATCAAAGACATAAATCAATATTCGTTTTAGATTTTGATCTAATCAGTGATTCAAATAACATATTATGTGAAACATATACATATAATTAATCGAAAGGAAAGCTGTGATACGATAACCACAAACTCTTAACTGAGGCTAGTGGAGAAAAAAAAAAGTTGTTTGATTTTTTTAGTACATAAAATATTTTAAGACATTTTTCCACGTGTATTAGCCATCAAGAATTGATGTATGAGAATTTAAATGTCTAAATCGCAGAGAAATGAATAAATTGACTATATTTGAATATATATATATATTATATCTGAATTCTGAATATTACCCAAATAGTAACCTGAACAGGGCCTCGATAGAACCGTCAGGTTTTATTAAGGCTGCATAATAACGACCTGATCAGCCAGCCTAATCCCGGCCTTATGAACCGGTGCGTTACATTTATAGCCAGGGCCCGGTCAGTTTGCCTTGATAGCGCCTGAGCGTAAAATAGGGAAAACCTGACAACACCCCTTGCAGGGCCCTATTTGAATTTCTACTCGGGCAGTTGATAGATTTCGTCCGTGTGTAGTCGAAGCGGAACGCTAAACGACAATGACGAGGAGGATGGGGGCGGGACGCATCCAACTGTCACGGTCGGTCGGTCGTCCGCTCTGCTCGTTTTGACTGAGGAGCAAAGCAAAGCCTTTGCTCAGTCGCTTCTACTGCTGCCTCATTCAACAAATTCCTCATCCTTTTACCGACTTTGTTTGTCGACTACTCGGCGGTCGTATTATTACCTGCTGCCGTCGAGACTTCGTTAAAGGTTCTTCGGTTCTACGTGGTGACGGGTTACGTCATGCTAGACGACGCCGTTCATTACTCTCATAGTCTCATTGTCGTTATTCGATCTTATTACGTTATCTTAGTATCTCAGACAACGTTGAGGACGTTTTACGAGTTTGGTAAATCGATTCGCGTTGGATCACAGAGAGAAAGAGGGGAACTGGAAATTCAGGTTAATCGGTATATCGTCTACGTATGACTCGGAGCGGCGTTTACTGCGTCTGCAGGGGTACCTAGAGCCACGGCACCGGGGATATTCAACGAGCAATTAGCAGGGAATTGGTATGTCTGACTAGACGACCGGAGCTTATCACTCAATTTCAATTACACGTTCGTGTTTTTGATTCGTCGATTCGTTAAACGGAACGAGAACTGTAAATGTATCAACTATACTATGATTTCTTTATTTTTTTTCTTTTCTTTTCAACAGTCTTTTCTTTATTCGTGTTACTACGGCTAAATAAAACTCTCCTATACCAACCGCGAGTTATCCGTCTCTTTCTAACTCTGACACGTTCTTCGTTCTCGAGAAAGAATTTAAAAGAATAATAAACTGGTTATATAGTCGAAGTGGTCGGTTCCTTTTTCTTTCATTTCTCTTCTCTTTCTTTTTCTTTTATTCTTGACTCATTTTAAATAAAGTTGTTCTGATATGTTTTTGTTTTGTTTTTATTTTCATTTTTTATGATCTTGCCAAACACTCGGGAGAAACCATTAACGAACGAACTTGGAATATTGATTCAAACGATTTATTATGCGTCAGTGTTCATTACGAGAGATTTAAATTATTGTAATTTGCGAATGTTTTCTTTTACTGTTCCTAGTATTTTATACTCAAATATCCCGCAGAACATACAGACGTTGTTGTGATTCATTCGAGAACGAGGATGATTATCATACCGTGAATCTGGATTCTAAAAATCGTCAAAATTTCTCCGGAGGGGGGAAGAAGAAGACTGGTTTCCTGCTTGGAGAAATGAAAAGACTCTGAAACCCATCTCAGACCCGCATACAAGGAAACCGCGTTCTCTTCAATATTTCAAAGACCCTTTACGTGTTTGTGTTTGTATATGTTGAAATATGAAACGAGAAACGTCGAGTACGAGGACTCGAAATATTACCGGAAGAATATCCCCCCGGATTGAATGAAGCCCGAGTCGAGATAAATGAAATTATTTCGTAATCTCTGTTTTACGCTGCCGCGTCGCGCACTCATACACACGCCGCATTCATTATTGGGTCGATTCATTCACGCCGGGCTGCACACCGGTGCAGCTTCGCTGTTTACATACGTCACAAAGTGCGACCATGCGTATATACGATGTAGATTGTGGAGCGTAAAAACAGTCGCTTACACCCCGCAGATTGTATACGGATCGTTTCAGCCACCTCCGCATATCGATTCGGGCATAAATTATTGTATGGATGAATGGGCGTCGTATTCAACGTATCTCTACGATCGTTAATGATCCTATAATTCGACGGTCTTTCAGTCGGTGGTTCGGCTGTTATCGATTCACCCGGTCGGAGGGGACGTTTGAAGTTTTGAAAATGAAGTCAACTCCGTAGGGGGGGTTTCCAGGAGCTTGGAGGCACTCGGTTATACCTGTAGTCATTTTCAATTCCGTTTATCGACGGTTCTCCCGATCCCCACGGTAGTTCTGAAAGCGGGAGGAGTTTTACTTGTAATTTGGGAACTACCAAACCGTGTCATGCGAGTTTCCAGAGTATTTATTGATTTATTCAAAACCGTCGAGGTCGTTGGTCGACCAACTAAAAGTCGACGAGGGTCCGAAGACACGGTGGAAAGTGGAAACTTTGTTTCACTGTTCGGTTGTTGTACTCATTTTCGGATTACCTGCCTGCGCAGGCGCTACTTTGAAAAATAATATTCATACCACGCGAGATTATCGCGGTGCTGATACCGCGGCTACCAGGCATTTTGCGAAGGTGGTTTCTAAATTACCTAATACGTGCTCTAGGTATACACTGTAATCCGGTGACACTCTGCACGCCAGGTGTAACAAATATAGAATCCATACCATTCTACTACGTCCGCGGTTGTTCATGAATTATTATTTCTTTTTTATTGGATCTTCACGTTTTGAGGTTCAGAGAATCGCCTCCAATTATTTTGACATGGACCTCCAGGTTTTTGTATGTATGTGATCGAATTTTTATCGAGGCGATATCTCGAGAATCTGCAGTGCGCGGATTTCTACCAAATTGGACTCAATCGACGCGGCTGTCCAAAACTTAGAACTGATTAGATTTTGGCTTTGATAGCTTTAGTACTTTCTGAATTATTTAAACACAATAAAAATGACGATATCTTGAGAACGGATCAACGGATTTCAATGAAATTTGGTACCCTGCGATTTTTTGGATCACTGATCACGAATTTGAAGTCAGTTTTGGAAAATTTTAAATTCGCGCATTCGATATGCTTCGAAAAACCTAAAAACATTTGAATTTTGATGAAAATTCTCACTCATCAAGAATCTGAAGTCAGATTTGGGAAATTCAAAATTGCGGATCAAATTAGCCCTTGAAAAACACTAAAAATATTCTAAATCATATGAAAATTGGTACTCGAAGGTTTCTTGAACCGCTGATCAAGAATCTGAGGTCAGATTTGCAAAATTAAAAAAAGCTAGAAACAAAATGAATAACGGAAAGATCGAAGGCTGACTCATAGTCAGTCCAAACCCGCTTGTTTCTGATAGGTTTTTGTACGAATAATTTCAGCTGGAAATATTGATAATTGTCCAGTTATTACAGTTTTTTTTTAGCTGCAAAGCTGAATAATAACTACATTCTCAATATTTTTCGCAGTTTGTAATTCCACACAATCAATCATGGCAGTTCTCTTTTCATTTCTTGCCACGTGTCGGAATTTATACAATTGAAAAAGCTGAAATATGTTCTTTTATCACCGCTCCCTCAATCATCCAACGGTTTAATTCAATTGCTCAAAGATCGTCAAATATCGAAGGTATATAAAATCTGTATATACGACAATATGTATGTGAATCGAACGACCGCATTGATAATTAGTCTTGCAGAGACGGGATTGATATATTTACGACGAAAATAAAACGGTCTAACGAGTTCAAAAGTATCGTAATGATCGATTAGCAGATAATAATCGTGGTCTGTGTTTATGAGATGATATTTGGGTAATTGGGTTGCATTCAAACGTCCGATGGTTGCTGTGCATGATACGGTTAACTACGTCGTGTTACGAGGAGTTTGAATATTTACTTCTCATAGTCGGTAGGTATCTAATTGGCGAGTGACAGCTGTGGCAGCTAACTTCGATACATTATTCATGCTGTGATTTCAGACCGTGGCCTCCACCAAACTATTACACAGCAACTGTGCCACGCACCGACTCTTTCGACATTTTTACTACAGACCGACACAACCACAGCCATGCAGTCATGCTAAAAGTTTTAGCACAGTTTTCTTGGTAAATCGCGTTCTGCACTGGTGCAGGTATAAACAGCCAAAAGGTATAAACGGCAGGACGACCAGATTCCTGAATACCTCGAAAGCCCCCCGGGTCTGCAGGTTATATCCTTCCTACGAATTCCTCTCATTTTACTCCACGCATTCCTTAATATCAAAGAATAAAAAATACGCTTTTCTTCTCTCTTTTATATCCAATAAAAACTCTACACACATTCGCGTTTTTTTTTTGTTTCAATATTCCTTCAATTCGCAGACTGAATAGAATATTTATTATTCCACACTGGCTGTTGAACGCTGTTCATTTTTTTTTTTTTTTAGTATACTAGTTAAAATTCGAATGCATAAACAAATTTATGTCTTCTGACTGTGTAAATGCTGTTAAAAAAAATTTAACACACGCTTTTTGGCTACTCGTGTTAATTATTATTTATACATATTTGTCCCTCTATCTCTCTCTCACTCTACCGTTTAGTTCGTATTATTTATTTATAGATATGCGATTATACGTAAACCTGACGAAACGGGGAACATTTGAAACCACAGAATGGGAAGAAGCTACGATGATATACCAACGATATAAAAAAAAAGTTGAAATAAGTTCGCGAAGATGAATTATATATCGTTTCTCGTAAACACATAGATAAACACTTTAGGGATACGTGTATATGTAATACATTGTGCATATTATCTAAGAGCCTTATTCATTATTCGTACTTGTTGAAATATATCTCCTCCTCGAGTATAAATTTATACTCCTCTCGTCTTATCTTTGAAACTGTTTTAATATTAATTGCTTGCTAACAGTTGGAATATTTTTATATTGAATTCATGTTGATATTATACCGCGACGATAATATTAATTACGTTAACCTTGCGTTAATCTTGTGTCACTGTACATACATACGATTTGTACTCACATTTCTACAAATGTGAGTACAAATGTTATTCCTACACGTAGATTATATGTAAGTGTTGAAAATTAAACATCCAAGTCATTAGGTTTGAAAAAGAAACAAGAAAAAATTACCGAAGATAACGAGAGCACTGCTATAATCTGTTTAATAACATATCTGTGTTGTGTACAGAAATAAAAATGACCAGTGTATCAAAAGCGTGAAGGAATTTAGTGGAATAATTAAATCCTTTCTCCTCTACGGTGTAACGGCGTTAATTGATGTCGCGGGAAAAGGTTAATTGCCCCCCTCGACGTATATCTCCGCGGGACAGAATTATAATCGGTCTTAGAAGAAGAAAGAAAAAAAAAAAAGAAGTTGAAAAAAAATTACGGATCGAGCGGGTTAAATTATAATAACAAGCTACTCGGTCGGCACGAGATCACGGGTTTCGGATTGTTAGTTTGTCCGCAATCCGGCAAGGAATCTAGATTATAAAATCTCGAATCCAGATATATGGACGCATGGACATTAGCCAACTATTCAACCCGGCCTCCAACCCGGCTCGGACTCTCTCTCTCTCTCTCTCTCTCTCTCTTCACCGGCATCGAATCTGTTTCGAGTTTATTCCGACGTGTCGGGGACGCGGGTGTTTCGGGCTCGGGTACGATCATGCGCCTCTGGCTCGGACCGCAGGGACACGGAGGAGACGCGACGGTGTGTAAAACCACGAATCAAAGTATGGGAGTTTGATATACGCCCGGTGTACGGAACATTTGTCATTCCGTAACCACTGCCAGCGGCGTTCAGCTAATATCAAACGACGCTGGGTAATTGATACGCTCTTTGTTTTACAACAACACATACTGAGGATAATAAAATAGAAAATTATTCAAAATGAGAATGAGAAGGTGCTCGGAGCATATTAAACCGCGATGTTCGACCTCGGCTTACTTCTCGTTCCCCCAGGGTCCGATTCGCGGATTATTATCCAAAGAAAATGGATAAATATCCACCAAGGCGACGGAATCGCGAGAACCTTGCATTTCGCGACTTGTGTGTGTGTTTGAACAACTCGGAGACAAACTTCTTGCGATAACATCGGACAAAAGGAGGAGTGGGACGAAAAATGAAAAGTTTTCGTATACATATCTTTTAGCTGTGCAAATATACACGATGTGTAAATTACTAATTTTTTCTCCCATTTATGTGATTAACACGCTTTAGAAATGCTCATCGATTCACCGAAACGAGTCGCGGTGTATCGGTAGATTGGCTCTAATCAACGAGGGATACAGATAACTCGGATACAGAGACGCACGCAAACACCAAAGTTAGTCACGCGGACTTGACGCCGATACTTGTTGATTTAGTTTCATCAAACTCGTTTCTCATTATTTCCTTGATTAGAGATCGACGAGGGTCGGAATTAAAATTAAAAAATGATGTTTTATTCAATCTTATCGTTAGCAAGATTGAAAATATTATCAATTTATTGAAAAATTATGAAGCTAAGCATTTTTTTTACGTAAAAACAAATGAAAAAGAATTGAGATCTAATGTCGAAAAATGGTGGAATTTGATTAATCTGGGAATCTATCGACCCTCCGGTTTTGATATAATCGCGTTTTTTTTTCCTGCCCGCAGATGATTGAGTCTTGTTCGTTTACGGCGTTGCGGATAAAACGACTATGGAGCCACGGTGCAGTTTTTCCCACACGATACTCGATTACTTCACGAAACGCCCTCGGGCATAACAGAGAAACGAATATCTTTCCATAGTTTAAGAATACCTGCGCGTGTGTTAAACAACACGCGTCTCACTCATACAAATATTAAATTCAGAGATATAACCATTTGCGGTATACACGGGACTATAATAGCCAGGCAATAACGACCGAGTTTGTCGAAGATTTTACATCTTTGTTTAGCCGCGCGTCTAATTCACCGCGAGACTCACTCAACCGTCGTGAACTTTCTTTTACCGCAATTTAACAGTATACACGCCGTGTAATTACACCGATATGAAGAAGGAACAAATATAACCAAAAGATTGTCACCAGTTTTATTTTATCCTCAAATAAATGGAGACCAAAAAAAAAAGAAAAAGAAAAACAAACTCCTTCTATTCCTACGATAAATTACTCCTTCCCCCTTTTTTTTTCTTTTTCACCCTCCGCGATATTACCGTGATCTAATTTTCCCTCAGGTCTAGGTCTCTACGTCTCTACGTGTTGGTGTACGGTGGTTTTAGGGTGCCGAAGCACAGGGCATAGAGAAGAAGGCGGAGGGGGACCGAGGGTCGAAACACGGAGGGTTGCCTGACTGCCTGATTCTCTTGCGCCTCTGCTCGCTAGCTCCGTAGCTCCGTGGGCTCTCCGTAAGGCGAGAGCGAGAGGACGGTTCGGGTCTATAGAACAGAGTGAGAGAGAGCGAGAGGGAGGGAGACTAACCAAGACCGGCATCGCGCTGCGAGCTGGTAGAGACGTGGAGTGGTAGGGGGCAGCGATGCTTCAGTAAATGCCAAGCGCTTGGCCTGGCAAAGTGAACTTTTACTAACTCGCGTGAAAAAACTGATTTATCTGTCGTTACGCGACAGACACGCGTTTGTAACGATACGCAAGTGATGGTTTAAACGTTTTTGTTTGTAATAAAACGATTTTTAAACAGTGCAACTCGGTGTGTTAAAGTTTGGTTCGTTGCCGAAAAATTCTTCTTCGGCTACGGTCTGCTCGTCTCTCTGCCATGTAGCCACCACGGTTATACCTAAGCGTTTAACCTATCATGGCTGTATTACGCGCTGTTGAACCATCGATACATCCGACACGGACAACGGACGAGTTTTATTCGCGAGTGCCGTTAACGCGGTACCAGATCGCTTCGGTTATTCGCGTGTGGATTAGTGATACTATTTGCGCCACCTTCGTCACTCCTTTGTGATCGTTATTGATAATAAATATTAAATATTGAAAATAAAATATCATAGTGGGTGTATCGTTATTCGTTAGTTGTTTAGTAAAAATGGTGTTCTTTTGTTTTTCTATTGTGCCATAATAATAAATATATAATCGATATAATCAAGTGTGAATATAAAAGTTTTTTTTTTTGGTTTCGTTTTGTTTTTAAACTGTTCATTTCATACCTGAGAGTATTAATTTGATTGTGAATCGTTGTTTCTACCTACGCTATGGTATTTGGATTACATACGGAGAGGAGAAACAAAGGATACAAGAAACAACTCCTCGCTACCTAGAGATTTAATTATCTTGAATAATTATCGGATTTATATATTTATCCAGCTATAAGGAAAAGAGGTATTATATGAAACACACAAGCCTTCATTGTATTACAGGATAACATATTTTTCTACTTCTTTATTGGTTTTAAATAATTTTTATCAATCATTATAATCATTATAGCGTTAAATAATAAATATAGAAGCTAGGAGAGTGTCACCGAATGAATTTATCTCTTCGAGATCTTTTACCATTGTTTGTCTCCCTCGCCCTCGCCCTCGCCCTCGTTTGACGCCCTAAAGCTCACGCACATAAAACCGGGGTCGAAGTAGGAGTCCCTTTTTTTCCCCCCTATTTCGTTTCATCGTTTCGTCTCACTCGCACTCGTAACTTCATTTCTTTCCCTTACTTGCTTCGCTCCTCCCCCCCCCCCTTCCCCGGAGTCTCCGTGTTCCTTTGAACTCGAATAGGCTGAAAGGGGGCCACGGGGGTAATTTTGTTGGTCGCTAGAATACGACTTTACGCGGTGGTTTAAATTTTACGGCTAGTCTACTCGAGAAATGAGTGACGTTACATATTTTATGCCGTATATCATACATTTTTATTTTTATTTTTAGTAACGTATTGTAAAAGATTTTTTTTTTTCTTAGATTGAATAAATATTGTGGGGGAAATAAAGAAAATTAATTTTAGTTTTGAAATTCAATCTGACTCGCGTTATTTTTTTTTGTGTGTTTTCATCTACGTTTATTAGCAATCGTTTTGGTTCTTGTATGGAATCTTATTCTGTTCAACTTGAACTCTCCTCGTTAATTGATACCCCCCGCGTAGTTTGGATTGTTCGGTTCATTACTCCTTATTTACCCACGGTTGGGTACACGTAGAATAAAATATGTCTTCAATAATCGTCAGGGTATACAAATCAAAGTAACAATGAAACTAAACGAGTCTACAATTTTTTATTTCTTATCTATTTATTTTTTTCTAATTCTCTTTTATCGAAACGATAAGAGTTAATCGTATCCCCTACTCCTGTGTGTGTCTGTTTCTGTGTGTAAATATGAATTCTTTTAACGCGATGTCGTCTATTATCGGATTTAACGTCAGTCGCGGAATATCCGTGAATAGAGCCGAGGTATTTACGGGCGACCCACTCCCCCCTCCCTCCCTCTCAATCTCGGTTAACCGAACAAAGATCTGAAATCGTATCGAAAACAAATTCAGGTATTAGATTATTAAATCGTTTCTTTGAATTCAAACGAGAAGAGTTTATACCGCGATATTGATAAATTCGTTACACTCGATTGAAGACGTGAGGTACAATTTTAGACGGTTACGTCACCGTTGACAGACACTTATAGCGATTGAAAAAGAAAAATAAGAAAGAAAAGTTGTTGAAACATAATATCAACATCGATCTACATAGAGAGAGAGAACGAGAAAATGAGGAAGTGGGTTATCTTTCACGCGGTTCGTCAAGACGCAATTAACAGACAATTAATATTGTAATTATATATATTATATACTGTATTAAGAACAGGTTTATACCCCTCGCTAATGGCTTATTGACGGGCGGATTGGGCGCGGTGTTCGTACGATAGTACTGTGTGTAGGAGATACTTCGTTGAGTGGATGAGGGGAGCGGAAAGGAGAACTTGGTGGGGAGGGGGATTGAAAAGTGATTGATCGAGTCCGCCGATAGGCTCTAGCTTGCAATAATCGTTTGATATAGGCTTCATAATGGATAGGTGGTCTATACTCGGCACGAGCTAACAATCTTCTCTCTACTCCTAACCCCCTACCTACCCGCGCGCTCTCTTGCGGTCTCGCCCACGTTACTGATGTCGGGTTTATAACAGGCGGTGCGGTTCTATTCAACTATTCACATAATCAAAATCAATATATACATATATAAACAACAAAAAATAAAGGAGGAGTTCTGATATCACGTGGATTTAACGGTTGTTATGTTATGTTATTTCTTTTTAAATTGTAGAAGAGTTGATAAGATTATTCAATGTGGTGTGTTTTTGTTTTCTATTCAATTTGTTCCCCCCCCCCCCCCTTCGCCCCTCGAGGCTCTCACGGTTTTATTTATGGTTAATTAAGGCAACTTCCGTTCCTTAGTAGGTACGTGGAAATCGCTCGCGAAGCTTATATTGCGGAACTAACTAACTAGCTAACTAACTAAAGTAGATGCTCTGGTGCAGCGGTAGGAAGTTTTAAAGATTTCTTTCTCTCTCTCTCTCTCTCTGTCTTTATATATCCGCCATTTCGTGACTATGTGATATTTATTTTAGTTCCTTTTATTTTTAGCCTTTGTATAGTTTGAAGGTCGTGACTCTTGATCGATCTTTAACCCTCTTGTTTGTGCTTTATCATATTAAACACATGATAATGAAATTTCGGTAATGTTTAAATGATTATAAAATTGGTCACGTGACTTTGTGTTATACAGACAGATAACATATATTGGTTTAACCAAGAGGAAGATATCGTGTAATCGTACAAAGATCCGTATAAACGTTGCGGGTAGGCATTTTCAGTCATTATAAATCAAAATTAAACCAGCTAATTATATAATAACGAGCTATTCGAACTCTCGACACATAATTAAACAAGGACGAGAGACAGGAAAATTGGAAATCAAAGCTTTTGAGAAATTAATTTTCTTTTACTAATTATAAATGAATATGAATTTGAAATAATTGTATAGCGTGAGATAAGAAAAATGAGGGGGAGGGGGAAACGAGCGCAACGATTGTGTCGGGACATAAGGATGGAGGAAAGGGGAGGGTGGGGAACTCCGGTGCACGGGTCATTAACTAAAAGCAACTACTACACTCTGGCTGAAGTTTCGTCACCTGGCGCCCGCGCACTCTGTATACCACTAGGCTCTCAATAAACACGAGCCAAATCCCCTCGACGTCTGTTATTATTCCCATTAGACCTCACATCTATAGTAGGAAGTTTAATTCGATCTAATAATATCCAAACTACTTTTGTAAGTAATTGAAAATCAAATCAGGGGGGAGGGGATGTTCAGAACGCGCTCGCGGTCACCCGATACGATACGGAGACTTGATAATCAGTGTGAATGAGAGAATGCACCAGCAGCAGCGGACGGAGGACGTAGATCGTCGAGTATGGGTGCGGTGGAGCTGAGTTTGAACCGAGTGGTGGAAGTACCTTGGGTACAAGTACGAATCAACAAGGCTGCATTTAGTGTAGTACCGTTCAACCCCGCCTG
Organism: Euura saliciscinereae; assembly: GCA_018420115.1. Taxonomy (NCBI): domain Eukaryota; kingdom Metazoa; phylum Arthropoda; class Insecta; order Hymenoptera; family Tenthredinidae; genus Euura; species Euura saliciscinereae. The sequence goes on along the minus strand of JAFFZH010015736.1, from coordinate 35,087 downwards.
TTAAAACCCGTAGTCTCCTTAAGTGGCTGACGACCACTTCCGGCGACAAGAAACACACACGTTTATATACACGGCTACGGTTTATACTCACCGTTTTCCGTCCTTTTGGCAGACCGCTGGTGTGCTTACCGATCCGGACAATAGCTCGAAGCTTGAAGCGGCAAAATCGTCTTCGAGTTCGGATAAACGAAACGAAGATAGAGGAGACAGGAAAAGAGATAAAAAAAGAAACAAGAGATCGTTGTAGGAATTTTTGTTATCATCTACCGCCAGAGTGGCGGCACTAATAACCGACCTTCTTGGAAGTAGCGGAGCTTGTTTTGGCCTCGGGATCGTATTTTGATACCCTTTGAAAAAAAATAAGAAATAATGAAGAATGTACGAGTATAGACCGTACTTTGATTACCTTAATATAATTATCTCGAGCGGCAATCGACCGTTCGTTAGCCTATAACCACGAAACCACTGACGATAATAAAATTCATGCTGATAAAAGTAACACACGATACGAAACTAAACCTCTCTGTAACGTTGAACGATAATAATAATAATTATTATTCAGAGAAGCGTTTCAACGGCTCAATTAACTCGATCGCGGTATTTGATTTTGTTTTCCCTCCTTTCTTGTTGGATAATTAAAGCACCATGATCAAAAGCTACTGAACTAGGGAAAAGGGGGGGTCTATCAGTCTGTTTCAAAACTCGTACCTACATAGCTGCATCGCGGTACTGGATATTATAATTATATTTAATGCATAGGTATCGTCATGCACAATTAACTGGTATATAATTACGATCGATTATCGACGCGTTTCCCACCGTTTCGTAATCGAATGACGGTTTTTGTAACAATATTTAGTCATAAAGTTAATCGCATCTGATTCCTCGTCTGCCGCATTGGCGCTGATGCGGAATAACCGTATTACTAATATGGGAATGATAAATTATAAATTCACGTCAACTCATTTCGATTCGTTATTAACCAGTTGGAAGTAATTTTATAAATTGTATAAAACCTCAGTACGAATTTTAGCTGCGAATGCTGCGCAGTTTGAAAGGCTTACTCAACAACGTCGCTTTGTTGGTTGCCAGAGTTTTTAGGAAAGTCGGATTTTTCTGTCTAACTGGCAAGTAGCGAAATATCTATTTTCGTATATATTATTCTTAACGCATCTACGTTTCCGACGCAGGAGGTAAGAAATTGCAATATCGTAACGAGCTACCAACTACCGTCGTTAACAGTTGAATCCGTTAGATCATAGCAGCTTCCGGAGACCGGAAATAATAATAATAATAATAATAATAATGAAACACATCGCGTTTAGCTAATCTTCCGATCGACGACAGGGTTCCAAAGGTCTCGCGATGTGAATGACAAATACCACGCGATTATTACATACTTGCAAAATAATATAATCAATCATCACCGTATCGCGGACTGGTACGTAAGTCATATAATTCTTTTGTCATACATTGACGTGTCGTATGTAAAGTATCAGAAACGTTGAAGAGAATCGTATCACGCCTGTAACGCAGTGACTCTCTCTGTAGGTGGTTTTATGTATGTATACGTAACATTGAGCCAATTAGCCTAAAGACTTTAATGCCTGTGCACAGGCACAGTGTTGTGAAATAGAGAACAGCGTGTCAACAACACGTTGCATGAATTATTCTAGTCATTTGCTCTCGTATATATCGTCTTGCTGCTTGTCTGTTTGTGACTGACGGCTAAAATAATCAAAGATTATCCAGTTTGATTTAATTTAAAGAAAATTTGTTTTGATACTATTTAATAATACGGATACTACATCCTCAAGAAACTGTTACGTTAGGGTCAAACATTTGAACAAACTCAATTGGACTGTTTAAATGTAAATAATGTCAAAATACGAATCGTTGACAGCCTCTGTTTATGCCAAGAGTGGTAAATTTGAAATTCATTCAACGCCTATTTGACATCGACTTGTCAAATACTTTCACTGACATGAACCGGTTTTTTTTTTTTTTCAACTTTATTTATGTCACATTGAATTTTTTTTCTACTTCTTGATACTTTATCTACGTATTTATAATTCGATATTTCCGTTCTATAGGTTGAATACTATCGCCTCGTCAGCTGTAAGCGTGTTCACACGGCTCGTATACACCAAAGTTCTGCATATGTACGTAACGCTGCTGTGTAAATAGCTGGATACATGCTTCGTCCGGTATAGTCAGAAGTCTGGTTACTACGTTATGCAAACTTTGCTGCTTACTGGTGCAAAATAATTAAAATTTACACGCAAAATACGATCTCGCTTGTTTCATACGTTTCTGCCATTAAAATAAAATAATTTATCTAGTTGATTCACTAATTACACATTCAACAATTCTCAAGTAATTCCATATATTTCTATATATGCAACCGTCGTTTATCTTATACGACTTATTGTTTACTTTATTTACGGGGTATACGCGTCATGCCAGTAATTTGTTCCTCTAATCCTCGAGCAGCCCAAGATTACCAAGGGTTACGCCAGGGCTCAGGCACTCATCCGAACAGAGGAGGGTCTAGATACTGCAGCGCGTGCGTTAGCCCATATTTATATCGTCCACATCATGCACGCGGGGACATTGCTACGAGAATTTATCTCCCTCTCTCTCTCTCTGTCTCTCTCTCGTTCATTTCACGAACAGGCGTGTCCGTGTGTCTGTGTCGGTTTACGAGAGACAGATGTTCCTTCGCCCCTGACGTTAGTGCGAGTCGATCTCGTGCGTTACGGTCGACTGATTGCGAGTGCCTTACACTCGCCCCACCGAAGCCGGTATATACCTACCTAGACCTCGATTATAGCTCTGGGTGTACGGATAAGAGACAATGAATTTTGAATTTAGAGAATAGTGAGGTGAACCGGTGGGTTATACATATATCGCGGTTCACTTTCCCAGGGTGTATTAGCGCGTCGAGTCTAATAGCCAACCGGGGAGCGACGAGCTAGTGTACAGTACGTACGTGTATATGCTAGTAGGGAGCTAAAAGCTTCCAGAGAACGTTGCACGTCGGTGGTTATATCTAGGTGTGTATTTATTATTGAACAGTGTGCTCGTAGTTAGTCTGTTTGGATAGAAAGGGAATATATACCGTTGATAAGTTCTAGAGATGCTTTCACCGCAATTCCTGTGTTTCAGAAACACGATTCTACAAATGTTATCGTGAAATTATTCAAACAGTCTGGCGAAATCATGACTGCAAGTGCAGGCCGCTATACGATGCGGAATTTCAAATAGTAAACTTTTTTTTCCCTATATACCTTTTTTGGATCCTAATGTTACTTGTCTAGTGGTTTATTTCATATTTTTGCGAAAAGTGTGAAAATACGATCGTAGAAAGGGTCGCAATTAGTTGTAAAAAATCCAAATAAATTTATGCTGTTTGAGAATATTTTTCTCTTTTTCATTTGGCGCCTTCGACTTCATACCATTGATTGATAACTCATCAAAAATTCAAGCGTAAGTGCTAGAGCAGATTTTCATCCTTATTATTGATTTTTTTTTTCTTATTTTGATCCCATAATGAATCTTAGAGCGAATAGTGCAATAGAAAGATCTTTTTTACCATGATATGCGATCGGTTTGTTTGTTGTTTACGATATCATGCCGTTTAATACCGACGATATAAATGGGTATCTGTCTCTCTCGGAAGGTACTCTGAAATTTTTAGTACATAGAATATATGAAGCAAAAAGCACATGTGTGTACCTATCTCGTCGTCACTCTCGACTTCGTTGTGTATACATTTCAGACAGCAGCATATGGCGCAATGGATTCTATTTCTCTTCTTTTTCTTTCATAGAAATAGTCTGCGACCCTCTTCTCGCTCTTCGGTTATCTAGTACGAAATCCCGCCGCGTAGCCTGCAGCCCTCAAAATAAATACCGGCGTACTTTTATTCCGCCTCCCCGAGGATTGATTTAAATCACTTTCAAACTGTCGCTCGGTCATACCCTGCCCTCTTGATGGGGGATACACCAGATCCAGGGGCTGGGCTGGGGTCGCGTCGACACGGGGTTATATCAGGGAAAGGGGATCGCATCTGTGTGACGTACGTGTCCACACGGTTGCGCATAAGCCAGGAGGGTATTAACGCGTTACTTTCGGGGTGGTAGAGGATTCCCGGATTAATTGCCTCGCCTAATCACTTGCGGTCGGCTCAGGCGAGGCTCTGAACTACCCGAACCGAAGAACAAAACGAGTCGAGCTCATAAATTTTACATCACTCTCTAGCAGACGTGAAATTTGTGAGATTATTATTTTTATTCTTTAGAGAGTTTATTCAATTTTCTTTTCATTTTCTATCTCCTTTGTTCGCTTGGATTTCAATTTAGGTACTTCTAGTTATTTCTTAGAGTTTGTGGTTAGTTCGGTACTCTTCCAGTAATCGTGAATTTTGGTAGATTGCCAAAAACGCCGTGGGTAAAATTAATCGTTATTTGACACGAATTCCTATCTAAGTGGGAACGCCAATTGGTGGGGCATATGAAAATCTTCCTCGGTGAATCTTTCAAATATTCGTAGCTATATACTGCGATAAAAAAAAAATATATATATACATGTGTCAACGAATGAAAATGAATGAATAGCTGTTTTTAGATCTCCCTCTTTTTTCACACCTGCACCCACTGTTCCCGCACTAACTGTTGATACAGTTAGATCAGACCCAACTCAGTCGCACATCTATTCCTGCAGAATCCAGAACGTGAAGTGAATTAATTAACCGATCCCAGTCGCCAATTAAATCGTTTAATTAACGCGACACGAAACGTCAAAGCGAACACCGTTGGGGAGAAACGGGGGGAATTCGGAGGGCTACATTCACAACCAGAGATATTATGTATCCTCCGTACCCCTTGTGCCTATATACTACATTCCACGTACATAAATACCCATATATGTATACATATATTCCTTAATATACACGGCATAACACCACCAGATGCACATAACAATTACTTTAACGAATTTATGTATAACGTGATTATGATTATATTGTAACAGATTTTTATGTGTAATACATAATACATATGTGTGTGTAAATATGTCATAAATTTAGTAATATCAAGAAAAATAAAGAAGGGAAGAGGAGCGAAAAATCTACGTCGACGGAGAAATGTGTCTGTGTGACTGATCTCGCACAGTAAAATAATTAGAACTGATCAATAATGATAATGATAATAAAACAAATTGTTATAACAACAAAAACACACAGTTGCGTCTTTCGAACACATTCAATCGTAATCTAGAGAAGACAAAAAAAAGATCTAAATAAAACAAAACAAAAATATACAATGAGATATGAGAATATATGGAGGAGATGAGATGAGAGGAGGATTAATTCTTCGCAGGATCGTGAGTGGTGTCGGGTGCTAATTTGGGCCGTTTCGTTGTTTCAGATACGGCAGCTGGTGTCGCAAGGAGCGGATACGAGACACGAGGCCAGGACGTGGTCTCTGTAAGAAATGTAATACAAAACAAAACCAAAAAAACAAAACGAAAAAAACAGCACACGAAACCTATAAAAGATACGAAACTAAGAGAACCAGTTCAAAGGGTATCGATTATCGATCTGACGATAGAGAGAAAAAAAGAAAAGGAAAAAATCAAGAGAAGGGGAAGGAATAAAAGGAGACAAAGAGAAGGAAGTTTGTTTGTTATTCGTTGCGTGGCGAGTTTGTGCGACTCGCGAGGGCGGCGAATAAACGCGCGCGGACAGGGAAAGCAAAAAAAAAAAAAGGTCATAAGGATTATATTAGAGGAGTGATGTGTTCGATGGACGCCGCGTGTAGGGCGGGCGGAGGTTGCTGGGGCTACACCGCGACTCTGAAGACGAAATTCTGTACGAGCGAGGTTGCGTTTTCGGTGACCACCAGGCTGGCGGGTACAGGGGCAGCGGTTTCAAGGGCATGGCGACCACGCCAATAGGCGGTCGCCTCCCTAACGTTACACGAAAAGGTCTACCTACGATAAGCGGAAATAACGGGGTATCTCCGACGGACGAGAGATCGGCGAACCTTAGGAGGAGCAGCAGGGACCTGCAGGCCGGCCGTGAGCGAGGCGGTGGTGGAGCCGGTGGCGGACCCGTAAATCGTAGACATCAAACGGCGCGGGGCGGCACAGTGGCTGCGATTGTAAACGAGGCGGACGACGAAAACGACGACGATCATCGTCATAATAATCATCATCATCGGCAGCTTCATCGTCAAGAGGACAGGGACAACGATAGGGAGGAGACGACGGACAGAGACACGGGCACGGGGACGGGCGCGGGAGCGGCTAACGCCAACAATAATTTCGAATACGACGACAACGAGTGGGACATTGGCATTGGAGATTTGATAATCGACCTGGATGCAGACATTGAGAAAACAAGGGACGAGAAATTGAGTCTGGGGACAGGCATGGCCTCGACGCCTGCCTCGGCCACGACGAACCAAAATTCAACACAGAATCAGCTGACGAACGGCACCAGCGGCGTCTGCAACGCTATCAACGTTAATTCCGGATCCGGTTCGAACTCGTCCTCCTCGAATTCTTGCGGTAGTAATTCGAGCTCGGTTACGAGCGGGGGTAACGCTACCGCCGGCAGTAACACCGGCGGCGTAAACGCTACGGGTGTTTTGCAAATATCGAGCGGCAACGGTAACAGCATCGGCAACGGCAGCAGCAGCGGTTCGTCAGGGGTTAGCGGAAACTCGTCGAGCACCGGTATATCGTCGACAGTGACGAATTCCGGTAAGCCAAATTGTGGCCCGAATGCGGGACATTCCGCCGTTGGCAATACGAACAAAATGGCTGTTGAACACTCGGCCACGGTTGACAAGGGCCTAAAGATGAAAATAAAACGCACCAAACCCGGCACGAAGACCAGCGAAGCTAAACACGAAATCGTCAAGTCTAACGAACTTAACGGAAACGCCTCGTCCCAAGACGGCGTCACGGTCATACCGGGACAAAATTCTCAGGCGTCGAGTACCGGCAACGGAAACTCATCCGGAAGCCAGGGAGGGACGTCGAACAACGACTCGTCGAGTTCGTCCTCGACTTCGACCTCATCTTCGGGGTCGAATAACTCTAACAAATCAAAGCCGCATCTACCCGCGTCCGTTAATACGGCGAGCGCCAATTCCACGGCCTCGAAGAGAGGGTCGAGCGGACACAGGCGCGACAAGGCTCGCGACAAGCACGACAAGCCTCAGGGATCTCACGCCGCTAATCAACAATCGAAACCCGAGATGAACGGTAATTCGAGATCAGCGGGCCAGAGTCAATCCGCCACTTCCCAGGGACCGACGCCGGCGGCTACCGCACCGCAGCAGCCACCTCAGTCCTCGCAACCCCCGGGGTCGAGGACGGGGTTCCCGGCTTCTCAGGGACCCAGTCCGCCCGCTACAAGCGCCGCGGCGCCCTGCCCGCCCCCGAGCCCGGCCAGCGCTACGGCCGCTGGTTCCGCGGCGAAACCGGAACAGACCAAGGTGGCGGCTGTGCCGGGTAATCCCGTCGCTGTTACCAATGAGGATACCACCGACACGAGTACCAGTCCCCCACCGGCGAAGAAACTCAAGACTTCTAATTCAACCCCGGAACCAAAGGTAAAAATTCCATTAGTCGCGTTATCTGTAGAAAAACAAAAAAAGAAATTCGGTTATCTTTTCTCTTTCTGTGTCATTCCACTGTCTATCTCTCGTTTTCACTATTCACCCCAATTTCTCAATAATTTTTTGTTTCATTTTTTTTTCTTTTTTTTTTGCGACAAATATTAATCGTATCGGTAATCAATAATTTTACATCGATCAGTTCGGAAATTCTTTGATTGGTTCAATTTTTTTTATCACGTTACCCTGTTTTTATTGGCTTTTATAAATTCGTACTTCGGTCAGTATCGAGACATTCGACTCTCTCTCTGTGGTCACAAATTGAACGTTACAAGTTGGCAAACAGTGAGCATAAAACATGGTTCTCGTAAAATGTCTTTGAATTTAGATTACTTAGGTTATTAACTCGTATACGTAACATGCTGTTAATTTCTCAACGTATTCAAGCCCGATAACAACGATGACAAAAAAAAGTCATTGCGGAGTAGACGCACTTACGAATATTAATTAGGCAGACGATGAAAGACCGAAGAAGTGATTAAAATAGCTCGAGAAGAAAAAACATCTCACTAAACGGTGGAATATTGGACAGATTTTAAAATTTGTCATTTTCATTAATTTCGGATGATTTTGGCTCGACAAAAAAAAAATTGACGAATGTCCAAAAACAATTAATAAAGTCGACAATTCTCATACGCAAACGGCTAATCGATAGCTGATTTTTTGGATGGACCGTTTTCAACCGCTGATCACTAGTCTGTTATCGCATATATTATTCAGACAAAAGATTGTGGACGTATCCTCGCCCGCGGGGTATCTACCTCGTGGTACAGGATGACCAGAGGACAGATTGAGTCGGCGAGTCTCGCGACATTCCAAAAGCCAAAGAGTAGCGTGGATGAGGGTCTCCGTATTAAAAATAGAAGGCCAAAGCTGTCTAGCAAAACTTGGACAACTCGTGAGAGAAGGTAAAAAAAATATAGGAACAAAGAGAAAAAAAAGACATTTTTTTTCTTTTTTAAATCCCAACTCTCCGGAGATCGCACGACAGTGAAAGATTTTTATATCTCCTCGATAAAACGAGAAGAAGAAAAAAAAAAAAGAAAAAAAAAAAAAAAGAAAACGATTCACGTTCAGGGCCGTAAATCTGTCCGGCCTTCAACACATCTATACGGCCTTTGCTTTTTCTTCTTTATTTATTGTTACTTTTTATTTTCTTCTTTCTTGTATCACTCAAAGAGTCGTGAACGGATTTTGAAGCAAAACTTTCACCGAAAACGCTTGACTCGTACGCAACCGGCGTATGGAAAATAAAATCGCAGTATCATCTTTTCTTTACCGTGCCAAATCGCATTTAACTTTGCCGAGTAAATTATCCTCTTAGAAAGAATTTTTCCTCCGAGACTGTCGCGAGTTTAGGGAGTCTGCAAAAATTACGATTCCCAAAGTGTTTCTTCGAACCACTTTAGTCGACTAAACGTTTTCTGTCTCTCTGATAACAGACTCTTATTGTACTCCCCGAATTATATCCATTGTCATTTTTTTTGAAGAGTTTTTTTTTTTAAATTCTCTCTTTTATGTCAGCGAAATATAATTAAATAGTTTGAAGAGACGTTTAATTATTTCTTCAGAATTGTGTATGTATACCATTCGTAAATAATTTTGTGTAATTAAGGTTTGTCTGCCAATTTTCATATGATGTAAATCTTGGCGATGTACTCAGTCAGAAATGTTGCAAAGACGACAGAAGACTTGGAGAGGAGCAGCCCCTTTAAATAGCAATAAATGCGTGGTCAGCTAGAAAACAAGAAAGCTCGTGACCCGTTGAGAGCTTAATGGAGCGGGTTGAGCCGCGGAATAATTTAACGATACCGAAGAAGCGAAAAAAAAAATTTATCAAAACACCGTTGAAGCATCTTTTTATGTACTTTCGCGGTGCCTATATACTTCCATCATGTTATTTTCGTATCAGTTTTACGTAATTTGCTAAAGCGCTGTGGGCGACTCTGAATCTTTTAACAGCCGCTCATTAAGGCGTTCCAACTGCTGTTTATTAGTTAATGAACCTTCCGCGCGTTTCGCATTAAAACTGTAAACTCCTGTAATCTGGCATTAACCAGTGCTGCCGTGATGAACAAAGACAACAAGTGGGTTGAAGAAAAGTTCAATTCGAACAAGTAGTCGAGTGGCTTATTGTGTAACTGAAAAATGAAAAATGAGTGTAATTTTTATTTTTTTTTTATCTTCTTTAATAAAATGAAACTCTTTCATGTTAGCCTCTTTGGATCCGTATAGCTGTGTAAGGATTACCATAACGTCCCGTGTGGAAACTACCGGGAAGATTTTTATTGCGAAGATAACACGTATCGTAGCTCTTTCACAGTTATTGATAATAAAAATGAAAGAGCAGGAAAAAAAAGGACGAACAAATTTACGTTATTCTGTCTTTCCTCGTTTTAACGCTCGGGGTGTAAAAAAAAAAATATGTGCGAATTATTTCTCACCTTGCGGTTTATCAATTAAAATCTGCGTCAAAATTCATATTCGCATAAATATTTACTCGATTACTATATATTCGGCCCAGAATGGTGAAAAAAAAAATGAATAACTCGCGGTTTTACTTGTCGATATATATAAAAATGCTTGTCATCTTTCACAGCGGCTACGCATTTTCGGTAAATTCGTTTTTCTCGTTTTTCTTCCCGTTTTTATCCCCCTTCTCCGTATTCGCGACGTGAAACTCGTGCAAAAGTGGTGGAAGCAGAGTCGCAGGCAGAAGGGGTCGAGTGCGGGGGATGAAATCAATACTCGCGGTCTCCGCCCTTCGGAGCCACACGAACGAGCTCCGACCCACGTTTCCACCTCTCTCTCTCTCTCTCTCTCTTCTGCTTCTCTCATTCTCTCGATCCGCGGGTCGTTTCGACGAGGGAAATAGAAGGGAGAGTCCATACCCATACCGTGTACTCGACTTATACCTTCGCCTTCCAACCCGGGTTTATACCCATCTCGATCCTACTTTTATACTCCGAAAGTGAGAAGGGGAGTGAATCTCGCGAACATCCTTTCAAAGGGATGATGGCCTCGACGTTGTTCTTCCAACGATATATAAGACTTTTCCTATTTTTACGTTATTTTTTTTTTACTCTACTCTATTTTTTTTTTGTACCTTGTACCAGGGTATTTTTTATTCGCCGCCCCAAATGTTTCGGTTTTGTTTTCCAATTTGAGGTAAACGGTCTGGTTTCTTTTTTTTTTTACTTCATGACGATGTCAGATAGCGTTGTTTTTCTTCTAAATCCGAGAAAATTGTTTTTTTTTTATGTTATTTATGTTCAACGAGTCGAAAGTTTCTGTTTTAACATATTTACGATAACAAAACAACAACAGCAAAAAATCTATCGAAGCTACGTTACTCGAAGATCTAGGGCTCAGAAAGTGCGACAACGCTGCAATAAAAAAGACCTATTGTGAACTATGAGGGATCGACCATCTTTTTCTTCTTAGGGGGTGAATCGTAGAGTTTAGAGGGGTAAGAAAGATCTTGAAAGAACAGAGAGGAATAAAAGAGAAGAAAAGAGAACGAAAAGACTCCGATAATGGGGGAATTTTCAAAGCGAGATACCGAGTTCGGGTGAGCGAGGGAGGGTAGGGCGAAATTCTCCGCTCCGCGTCTGCCAATTATTATAATTAAGCGTCTGTAGTAATTAAAACAGCGCTTCGTTTTACTCGTTCCATTCTTTTTTGTTCGTTTCACCCTCCGATTGTGAAAAAAAATTTTGTCTCTTCTTTATTTGAAACAGGTTTTCTGTTTTTCATCTCGCGTATAAAATTGTTCTCTTCGCGTCGTGTACCAAGACCAACCCCCGCAAAAAGCCACTTTGTCGGATGTACCCAACGAATCGTTATTCTTGTGAAATAAATTGTGCGACGTTGAATAAAAATTACGCGAACCTGTAACGATGCCATCGTTCAAGTTATTTTAATTTTTTTTTTCTAATCTGCATAAAAAGAAAACAAGATAGAGAAGCATAGACGTGAGAACGAGCGAGAGAATCGTGTGTCCCGGTATCTGTACACACGAGGGAATAAACGGGTTGATTGAAAGATAAAATATTCAAAGTGTCAAAGGCTCGTTTAACGCCTGGCTAATTACAAATGCGTGTTGACGATAGTAATTAGCATGTCGTATTACGTGTGTCGGACCGATGCAGATACCGCGCGCGGGGGTCTCACATTTTAGAAAGTCAAGTCCGTGAATAATCTGACAAATGTTTGATCGCGGGGAACCTGTAACTAAAAACTGAATGACCGGACCCACCGACCTCGGTTAACTGGCACCCGAAACGTATTCGATAACAATGTACACTCGGGGCCTTCTTCTCTCCTGTCGACGCGAGATTTTAGATTAACGTTTCTGAGAAGGATTCGAGCCTCGGAGACTCGGTCGGGTCTCTATAAGCTGTTTGAATAACAATCAACGTGTTTAACTTATTCAACAAAGTCAAACACCAGAACGTACCGGGGTTTTACTGGCTCTATCTTTTATGCCTTCTCTTTTTCTATTTTCTTTAATTTCTGTTCTATCGAGAAACCGACTGTCAAACATATTTAACACATACATCTGTTCGTTTTTTCTTTGTTCGAATTGATTATCATGACTTCTTTGCTGCTACCGAGGAACTCACGTGTGCGATTCCGACGTGAAGGATCAGATTACGTAAATCCGTACTTCATCGAGTCTGAGTGGTTGATTGATTTTTTTTTTTGTTGTTGTCATTTTGTACGTATCAAGGACGTAACATACGTCTGTTGTGCCGCGACGTCGCGTTACTCTGAGTTGCCTATCGCAATTATATAATATTAACAGTGATAATAGTGATGGTAATTTATTACGGTACTTGTCGTTGAAACCAGAGTCGTTATATTGTATGCATCGTCAAACTTGAATTCACGGATCGAAGCGTCACGCGAATTCCGGTTCTCAAATCAAACCGAAAAGAAATTCGATACGTAACAGAAAACGAACGATAGGGTCACAGAGATAATAATTCTTAGGGGCTCCGAGATTCTTCATTTAATTCCAGAATATCGTCGGCACCATTTTTGTACATAATTTTCTATTTTTGTGACCTAAAAAATTGTAGTTTTGGTCATGTTTGGGTTAGAAGTAACCGGAAGTGGGGTAAAAACTGTTGACCTCGTGTTATCATTCTTCTGCATCGATGTGGCACATAATTGTTTAAGAAATTCAATCCTCTCTTTAATAAAACTCTAAATCGGTCCGAACAACCGAGTCTTTAACGTCATGACCTCGACTTGACGTACCCTGCAGGTCTTCGCTGCTGCATTGTAGATGCTTGAAACTGAAACTGAAACTCAACAGTCTATTCAAAATGGCTGAGCAAATATATGAGATTATTTTCACAGTCGACGCTCTAAAAGCGTTCTGGAAATATAATGAGATATGTGAATTTTGATTCTATATAAAATCTGTTGAAATTTTGCAAAATTAGATACCAAATTAAACGACCTCGATTCAACCCTTGTATTTTATTGTCTTTCTTTCTCTATTTATTTTTTTTCTTTCACGTGATCGAATAGCTCGTCGACTTTGGTATCGGCTATCGACGATATACTTTACTCGCGAAACTAATCCAGCTCCGTAGTCTATAAGCGGCTTAAACGTAACAAGTAATTCCATTTTCCGTGTGAAAGCATCGTCGTTCGCGGCTGGGTCACCGTTTCCATGGTTTCCACTCTGGTACGCGTCGACGTCGAGCTTTCAGAATATAGCTAAAACAACGGAGCATTCTCTCTCTCTCTCTCCCTCCCAGCTTTCTGTCTCTCTGTGACTGTGTGTTTTATCTTTTGTTACCGCAGACCGTTTTCTCCATTGTTTATTACACTCTCGTTTACGGGACTGCGGGATAACCTTTTCGCGAATCTCATCCCCTTTCATCCCCCCGTTATTATCATGTTTCGAAATCCTTTATGATATTCAATTCAAACAGGCGGGGAACGAGGCGAGGAGGAGGGTAACGTGAATATCGTCAGCGTTAAAACGCGAGGAAACTTTGCCTCTTCGACAAACGAGAGAGACAAACAAGTTAATTAGCCTCAATTAGCTCCAAGACATCTCCACAATTTGTCCATCCGGTGCCTGAGTGAGTGAGTGAGTGAGTGAGTGAGTAACTCTGCTCGGTGAACCCTCCGTGGTGGTCGAGAGAGAAGTAGTATACTATAGCCACTCGTTTGTCTCTTTGCCGCGCGTCAATCGGAGAGTTTCTCTCTTTTAATCGGCGTCGCCCAGTGGTGGTCGGGTAATTAAACGTTGTCCTTTAATTCTCCTGCACGCTCGAAACGTTACACGACACCGGAAATCTTTCATTCCTTCAGACGCGCACTGCACTTTCGGTCCGGGACGATAATCTTCATCTTTGTCGCACAATTTAAATTCTATTGAGGAATTTCTTACCGTCGAATACCGACCGACTCAGGGGGGGTCGGGGGAGGGAGGAAGGGGGACCCGTTTACCGACGGATGTCAGCCCTGTTTATTTGGATGACTGAACAAATATTATCTCAACGATAGCCTACGAAACTAAGCCGCACGCCAACAGCATAATAATATACATATATACATAGACACTAGGCACTCGGCTCTCGAGGCTCCGGCACCCGGGACTGACAGATGGCTAGCTCGTGAATCAATATTATTACTGGACAAAATTATATATTAATATTACCCTGCAACGCGTGAAAAAATAAATCAATTTTAAAGTTCTGGATATAAAATTGGCTATTCAACGCGATTTTATTTTCAATAAAATAATGATAACTGTTTCGGTATTATGTGACGAAATCCTATAGAATTATTAAAATGATGTCGAAAGTGCATTTCAAAGCGTGGATTGTCAGTTTTGAAATACTTTTTCTCGATCCATGAAATGGGCCATTCTGTATATTCTCATAAAATTTTCTCCAAATAGATAAAATAATGAACCCGTTGACTCATCTTCCAAATTTATTCTTCATCTATGACAAGTCGAACTTTTTAAGCGCTTTTAGAAAACCGTAAAATCTCTATTTATCGGAAAAAAACAACAGTTTCTGAAGAGTCGATGGAATAACGGTGGGGAGCGATAATTTTTTTCAAAATGACACCTTTTGCGGAAGGAAAAGAAAAAAAAATCGATATTCTTTGAACAATCGAATTTCACCTTGAAATCGACTAGCTTTTCAAAAGTCTGTCAACACTCAATTCTCTATTTTTCTTTGATTTTCGTAGGAAAATTAGTTTTCAAAGATCTATGCGATGCGATCAGATTTTATCAAATTTTTGCCTGTTTTTTTGGGGCTACCTTGAGTACAAAATATATACAAACTTTTTTTTTTGTCAATTTTTCGATTTTCGATGAAGTTGGATAATTATACTGCTTCGTGAGCATACATATATAAAAAGAAGTTATAAATTCCAAGATTGACGTGTTCCTACGTGACTTTTGTTTCTAAAACTCCTAACATTGCAAAAAAAAATTATAATAATGAGAAGTTTTGGTGGGAAGCGTGTTACCGTATAATAACAAGTATCAGTGGTTTGTTATCGCACGTCGCACGTAGAATGTTTCAACGCGGTTGTTTGAAGATGATTACCCTACTATAGCTATACGGTTCTACACGTCGGCGGCTCTCGGGTAGTGAAAACACGCTCAAATTGACTAAATTTTAAATCCTAACTCAAACAAATTCCAAGTATTAAATAGCACCGCACACGCGCGTGTATAATTTATATATTTTATTCATATACATTATACACGAATATATTCTACAACAGCAGCACGGGAGAGATTATAATGGAAAATGGAATTAATTTTAACCGCTGTGTCAAGTCGCCGGAAAATTTACTTTCCTTCTATCTTTTTTTTAATTTTATACCGTGTGTCATAATCCGGGAAAAAAAGAAACTCCAGAATAATACTCGAACAGTTCTGATAATAGTCCTTTTAAACTCTGCACAATCATATTATGTACGGTTAGCTTCGGTGGGTACTCAGAAAATTTGTTCCATTCGTTCCAACAGGCAAAAGTTCGCGTTGATTCACTGATGCGTAAACTTTCAACGAGTCTGTGAAAGATTGCGAAAGATCGTTGAACAGGAAACGATTCGTTCATACATTGAACGAAAATATATACACATATCTGCTTCAGGGGGATGCATACACTTGAAAATTTAAAAATCGTCCAAACTGCCAAAAGTCATTTTCCATATCTTAGAATATTTTTTTCTGGTCTCAGAAAAGAGGCATCTGCAAAATGACGAGAGAACCTTTTTGATCCGATCAAAATTGTACCCGATATTAATCTTTTTCTGCAATAAAATAGCCTTTTTTTGTAGTAATGTTTAAATACTACAAATTGGATAAAAAATCTATTGAAAAAAAAAAGTTATCAAAAAGTTTTCTTTTTTTTTTCTGTTGAAATTTTAACGTGTATGTATATGTTCCCCCTTAATACCGTAAAAGGTGTAAGTTTACGTAAAATTGAAATGTTCACCCCTACAATTTCGAGGCTGAGTCTTTCTGGCTTATTAAATCCACACGGAAGCCGGACGACGGAGACACAGGAAATTGAGAGTCATGCACATACGACACGACACGTCTGACATTCTATACCCAGAAACAGTTCCGGTGTAAGGGTGACGAAGGTGGTGACTTAGAAGCGCGGGGGTAGCGTCTACGTATCGCAGGGTCAGATCGAGGGCGAAGCTGCCAGGGCAGGCTGACATCCGGGGGATAATAGGCTTATAATGACTCGCTTTGTACTCCCGCGGATGCCACTCCACGGTCCTAGGGGTTGCGGCCCCGTCGGTGCCGACCTCCCGATGTAGGTAGGTAGGTAGGTAGGTAGCTACTCCGTTGGACTCGAGTGTCATCAATTTGTCAGAGGGAAGACGATTTCGCTGACGATCTAAATACCGGATCAACCTCTGCGAACGATTTTGTTTTCACCTGTTATCTCTATCTTTATCCAGAGGATACATTTTATCAGATAAACATTTGATTAGCTTCGCGTTACAAGCATAGATTATAGGTTTCGGAAGGTGTTGGACTCGAAACGATATAGGAAATCACGAGACAGTACCGATTACGCGTATCTGATTTTCGGCTACTGCATTGCACCTTGATTAATAGATTGTGATGTACTTATTGGCTCTGATCATTCATTGATTAGTCTCGAGTTTCAGGTTTTATCAAACCTTTTTTTTTTACCTTGGTACGAACAGCGGCAAAGTGCAACCAGGGAAGTTTTATACGTGCGAACGTAGCCGGTCTGAGGTTAATTGACCGTAAGTAAGTAAGTAGCGGCTGACCAGCGTGGTGTTAGGAAGGGGAATCCCCGTCTCGCCAAAGACACGTGACGGTAAAGAACTATGATCGAAGTATGCTAATTGGAAACTTGTAACCTCTATTCGTCTAGCTAGACCCCAGACTATAGACTTTGAACTCGTCTCCTAAGTGAATTAAATTTAAAACACGTCTCTACGAGACACACGATAATGCGATGGTAATTACGACGTTCCATGGCCCGTTCAAGCGGTCTGTAAAGTTTCATAAATCAACATAAGAACTACGACGTATAGTAACGTTCGATGGAGATTTAAACCTGGTTATCTTTATCATTATTAGCGTATTTAAAGAGCCGAGAGCTAAACTTTATACGATAGCAACGAATAAAAAATAAAAAAAACTAACAAACTAAAATACCTGTCGAAAAAGAAACAAACTCAATTCATTTTGCGACGAGATGATCCTCTTAACTCGAGTCTTTAGAGTGACAGAGATTAGTAATTTTAAGTCTGTATAGCTGTGCTCGAACGCTTCGGGGCTTTACTAGCACGGTCTAAATCTGACACGATCGAAAACTATTCTTGGTCTCTATTGTGAGATACCTAGACGGAACCGTAATGAGCTATGGGCCAACGGGTTCGGTTCATTTCGACGATGATCAAGCTCAATTATATCGATTATAATTCGATGAATCGTGTATCGGCGTTTATACAAACGAATTGAAAAGAAAAAAGACACGACAAACGTATTGAGGAGTTTTTTTTTTTGTCTTCTTGTAGTAGGTACGCTTCTTTTTATTATTAGTGGTTGAGATTATACCCGAAAGTCGACGCCTATGGGAATTCGCGGAGTACCACAGAGAGAGAATGCGCACTGCTAGCACCTGCATTTTATTGCTTCCATTAAAGTTGATTGCTGTAATGCCCTCCTGCAGGTAACAAAGACGAGTTTTTCTTGTAATTGGCCTCATCCAGAACTCAGGGAACAAAGAACACCGGGAGCAATAGGAGTACATACAACCCACCAACGCTGACTTTTATAATTTTCGGATATTTTGTACAAACTTTGCGAAAGATTTCTCTAAGGACATTATTTTTATTTCGACAAAGTTTTGGCGAATATCGTAACTGAATTCCTTCTTCTTGGACAAGTTTAGCGCATGACGATGAGCATCTCGTGAATTATCCGTTTTCGCAACGGTCCTGAGAATTTACGTGACAAACATGCTGTTGATTCTCTTGAATCAAACGAGTCGCATAAAATTATGCTTTATAGATGGATGGATTATTCTCATAGTAGGTAACATGCCTATCGATGCTAAATTGTATTTAAGAAGATTGAAGATTGATTGTCTCGATTGTTGTAGAGGAACAGATAAAGCATGGGTGTAACAATCGATAGAAACTCAACAAGTTTTCCCCTCGTTTTATTCTGGAAATGAAATATGAAAACAAACAATGAGAATTGAAAGATAAGTCGATCTTTGTTGTTTTTTCGAAGTAGTTACGCCACTGGCGTTACTTTCAGATATGTGTATGTGCGCACGCGAAGATCTATGACATCGCGTGCGACCGCGAGTCTCTTGCCACAGACCACCGCAAAATATCTATCTCGCTTTCAAGTTTCTGAATAGTACCGGGCCGCGTAAATTGACTTGCGAAATGTTGTCATCACTTGGCTCAAACGATGGCATATTTCTCACAAAGTTTGCCAAAACAATTTTACATATAAATTTTGATCACCGGACGTCCCTCAATTTGTTCAAATGCTACGTAGAATAGAAAAAAAAAGAGAGAATGAAATCGAGAAAATTACTTTCTCCGTTGTCGGTAGTACTAGACGAAACAAGGTTTAAAACGTACAACGACGCATCGCCCGCTACATGTTACACGTATTAGTTGTTTACGTGGGCGTTACGTAGCAGAGAGTGTAGCGAGAGCAACAAGCTCCGGAGTGTTACCACGGGTCCGGATTCCTCGGTCCTCGGTGTAGGTGGGGTACATGTACCACGAACATGTAGCGTACCAGAGGTACCACGGGTACATGTACACGCGTACCACCCTTTACTTCCATGAATATATTCATGAGACCGAACATGGCGGCGGAGAGGTTTTCCTGCTCTGTCTCGCCCGCAGGCAACCCGGAGCGAATCGGGTGCTCGTCGTTATCCTTTTCTCGCCCTTCTTCGTCCTTCTCTCAACAGCGTCGAGGGATCTACCACGATCGTAACTTCTCTATTCTCTTCTCGCTCTTCCTTTCAGCCTCGGTTGAATCACTGGCTCTCTGGAACATTTTCCTCTTTCTCTCACCCGCAGGCGCTTACCCGACTCGTAAAGCTGTCCCTTCCTCGGGGGGAACGAGGTGGAAACATAGAGAGAGAGAGAGAGAGATACGTCCCTGAAGCGGAGCTCTGGCCTTCTATGTATCCCAGGGATTTCTAATTCTCTGTATTTTCCACAGGACTAGAACCCTGGGGTGATGAGCGACTAATAGACGGACCAATTATAACGAATAATTGAATAAACTCGTATGGTCAAAATCTTTTCAAGTCCCATCGTAGGATTTCTATATAAATTTGTGACAATCTTATCTTCTAAGTATTTTTTTTTATTGATTTTTATTGATCAAACGGAATTTCTGCTCGTTTATACCCATCGCTACGTTCGCCATTGACCCCGTAAGGCCGTAGCTGCTGGTAATCTGAGAGCATTCTTGAGCTCTCCCTCGACTCTCCTCTTTCATTCTTCTTCTCTTTTCTACTCTTGGTTTGAAACGTCTTCGTCGTCGCACTCGTGGCGAGTTTTACGCCCCCCCTCCTCACCCTCGGAAACGCGAACCAGCTCCTCTCTTGCCGAGGAATCTTAATTTTGCCTTCCTTCCTTTTTATCATCCTCCACTACGAGTTTCTCCCCACGTTTATACCCAGCGATTCATGGCTCGCGGCTCACTCTCATTACTCGGAAACTTTAGGGTTTACCAAATATCTGAAATTGCTCTGAGGAGTATTTCGAATAAATTATTTCTTGTCTCATCGACGATGATCGTCATGACTTACTATATACAGAGCGGAGTTATAAAGTGAATGTATAAAAAATACATAGACAAATCGATTTTTATACCATTTACGCACGACTGACTTTCCCGTATCGTCCATAACATTTATCTATCTCGGTTTTACTCTTTATACACTTTACGTCTAGACTAACAGACCCTTCTATATGATCTATATACGTTATTTATACTCAATTTTGCACCATTTTATAACCGCGGGATTTGATCGATTTTTTTCTTTTCAAAACTTGGGATTATCAAGAATACGTTTACGTGTCAATGTCGTTTGATCGAAATTATCTTTCAAGATTGAAGGATAACGGATAGCTGCAGTTTGGTGGAGTAATTCAAGGGTAATTATTGTTGGAGAAGGATTGTGCATGGGTATGTTGATTGAGGTAATTAACAACGCAACGGTAACACGCGGTTATTAAAGCGCCTTCTCCGTGCCCCCATGAGAGTATATATAAGGGAAAATAAAGTATATTAAAAAATAAAAGTTCTCTCATTACCCTATTAACGCGCACGCGCGTACACCTATTATCATCATTACCAACACATGGTATAAAAGTTGTTGCGGTGTGTGCGTGTCGCGTCGATGCGTTCGGTAAATTTGTATGCAAGCATGATACGCGGGTATACGCATACAGTCTATATTTTCACCGCGTTCGGGTCTCGAAGCGGCAGTAAAAGCCAGCTTCATGTGCCAGACCATAAAACAGTAACAACCTACCGCGAGCGCAGTGAGAACGCAGCGTGCGCCTTTGCGCGCAAACTGTTTTAATACACCGAAGGTTTTGCGCAGAGGTTCTATAGAATATGGGAAACCGCACGTCGGGAAGAGAATATAGAGGTAAAATTTTCTGGAATATGGACGGATGAGCGCATAGAAAACGGAAAATGGGAAACGGGAAACGGTAGCCTGGTATTCGCCGCCCCCGGGATATACGCGGTGGAATAGTTTCACACTGGAATAATGCCATGATTATGCTTTACTCTGTATTTCTGTATTATATCTATAACTATGTATTTGCATTGTATCCCTACCCCTGCCCCTGGGCTCTCTGTACTACGAACGTTATGAAATGTAATATTCACCGTTGCTGTATAATAATTATATGGCAGAACTCGTCATAAACTTAGACATTTACATTCCGTCATTTCCTCATCACTCGACCGCAATTATACCACCACACCGTACCTTACCTGACGATTATTAATTTCTATTTTAATTATTTTTTTGCTTTTTTGATGAAGACGTTTTTTATTTTATCAGAAAACTTTTTACCTACGAAAAAAAAAATGTTACTCCGACTCTGGGAAAAACTGTTGGGTCTGTATGGTAGAAGAGTTGGTGAATTAGCGATGCAAATCGAGTCGTAGTTATACGTAAAATAACGGAAACGTTGGTACATAATTCTTCTACGTATTTTTTTTTCTTCTTTTCTCTTTATTATACCTACCTACATAACTTTTTGTACGGCCACTAACTGCAGCAATCGTTTGCGGTCGCTGACGCGAAATGTCGGCAATAAAGATTGAGTTATTGCACATTATATTGTTATCAGAATTTACTTCGCAACCGGTTAGGTGTGTGCGGGGTTAATCTATCTCGTATTTTATCTACCGTGATCAAATCAAGATTGCATGTGTTTTCGAGATAAGAGCAGAAAAAAAAATAAATGAATAAAACTAACACTGTAAAAGTGCTATTTTCTTTGTCAGCCGGTATTGTGTTCCTTCGACACACAGAACATCGCGTTAACAAATGTTTTTCTTTTTTTTTTACGTTCAAACTTTACAAACGATAATCTTAGTTCCTCAGATTATCGGTAATAAATATATATATATTTGTCACATGAGAAGATAAAAATCTAACTAGATAGAAGAGAAGCAGTGTTTCGTAATTTTAAAAATGTACTTCTTCGGTCATTATCTAATCTTCCGGAATCGTTGTCTTAAACTGGTTATAAACATCCGGACGAAATAATTTTCAATTCTAGTTGTATATTTCTCACGCTTATAATATACGCGAGGTGTATGTAGTTATAAGACAAAAAGACGGAACGATAACGGACGAAATAAAACCACGTTGAGATTGTCGACCTGATCTAACGAGTAAGCGACCCGCGGAACTATGGAGTTCCCGTGTTCCCCAACACGCGACCGAGCGCGTCCGATCATGGAGTACACACGTACCGAGTTCGTTGAACTTGTTACAGGGATTTAAACCAAATGACACACATTATTCGGTACCTTTGCTCTCTTCGTCTTAATCGCAAAAAAGATTTGATACTTTTTTTCTACTCGCTGAAGCCGGATGATCTCTTCCTTCGCTGAGCTGATTAATCGAAGACAAGATGAACGAATGAGAAAGAAAAGTGTCAGTTACTCGACTGACAATGAGACAAAAAACGAAATAAAGCACTCGGGCGTTATCCAACCCTGATTGCGAAGTGTCCGTTATCGCGGACATCTGACTTTGACGTTCTTTTTATTGCAGTTAACAAAAATGGGGAAGCATTAGAAACGCTTTCGAGTTTGTTATCTCTTCCTCATTTCCAACAAGCTTCGAATCATTCTTCGGGTCCCAATTGGCATGTTACTGCAGCTTTTACTGTAAAAACTAACAAAGTTCGAATGTTAGTTAGTCTAACAAAACACGTAACTGTCGAAGCCACATGTTATTAAGCACATATATATAATTGACATTACTTTTCCTGTTTAAGTTAAATTTAAAGTAAAAAAATTGTGTAGTGATAAAAAAAATTGAAGAACAAAAAAAAAACGTCTTCAAGTTCAGCTGCTGCAGGTGTCGCCGTATTCTAAACCTCGATTTCCTCCTTTGTTTCAGGACATGTCTGACGTCTGCGTGGGGACCAGCGTGGGCACAATCACGGAGCCCGAATGCCTAGGGCCCTGCGAACCCGGGACCTCTGTCACCCTTGAGGGCATCGTCTGGCACGAGACTGAAGGAGGTGAGCACCTATTACAGACCGTAGTCGTTGGATCATTACTGGCAACGCCGGGCACAATTTTTTTCAATTGTTCATCGAATTAATCGGCTTAAATGACGCGATTAAGGATCGACTGTTAAAATTCACTTTGATCTCGGTGGTAGACACGTGTACGAGAGTCGGGTTCGTCGATCAACTTTCTTAAGCCGCGTGGTCGCGTTTAGACAAAGGCATTCCACCGCCTTGCACCGTGTTATTCAAATCGAGGTTCGTTAGAGTCGGGCTGATTGTGAGATCGAACGAAGCTGAGCCAAGGAACAAGTAATACCAGACCCTGACCCTGACGTGACGGTATACGGTCGATCGGTCTTTTTGTTTTCATAATATCGAATCTATCTGACAATTTTTATCTAAATTGCTTCAGCACCCGATCGATAATACTTTTGCGTGAGACTCGAGAAAACGTATAGTATATGTATTCACTCGAAACCGCACCTTATCGTAGCTGATTACACTTTCCGTGTTCTCGAGTAAGGCAAACGCCCTGGTTTCTGACACTCTGCCCTTTTTTCACTTCATTCCGCAATATCACGACCACGAGGAGGAAAGTTGAACCATTTAGTGGTACACTGTAGTCAAGAATCTGATATAAAATAGTTATTTGTGTATCAAGGGCGCAAAAGGCTATTTTACGAGTATGCAATTTGCGGCACGAGCCGAAGGCGAGTTGTTGTAAAAGCAGACTCGTCATAATAGCCTTGCGCCCATGATGCACACACGATGTTTTTCTCATCACCTGGTCTGCAGAAATGCCTCTTTTCAGACCGAGTGAGCGGGCGGAAAACAGGATTTGGCGCCCTAGGGCAGGAAAAAGTCTCTTTCGCCCGACGGCGAAAAGATCTGTTTTCCGCCCGCTCAAGAGGTATTAAAAGTGGCATTTTGCGACTGGATGTGAGAAAACGCTTTATTCATGACTGAAAGTGACTGCGAAGTTTGTCATGCATTGAGAAGGGGTCAAATACCGGGTCCTTACGGCATTCTGTTTATTTCAGCGTCGTGATAGTTTCTGAACCCTAGATTCACCAGAGACATGACCTCAATAGTTTTTTTTTTTTCAAAAAGATGTTCACTTCGTTGAAACATTTATGGAATCTCATCTGATAATTATTGGAATGAACCGACTCCAAAGACTAAACTAGCTGTGGCGAGCAGAGTGTCAGAATCTGGGGTAGCAGTGGGGTCAGAAACTAGTGTACAGCAATGATTGAGTGTCAGACACTAGCAGTTACACTAGGCTCGAATAAAAGATTATTATTAGATCATTTATTGAATTATAGATTGAAAAGATGATCGTTCCTTGCTTAAGAAAAATCAATTCAGGGAATAACCTTAGCTGAAATCTTTATAATGTCAGAAGCCGGGGTGTTTTTACCCTACCCCCGAGTGAACGAAACCAGTCTAAAAAGAATTGAGACCGTATAGAACGTCGTGTGTGACTAGAGACCGAAATTAGTAAATTTCCGTCAATATCAAGAGCTAACTATACCTCAATCATAATCAGAGTCACAATTCATGTCCACGAAGTTAATCGCGCAACACAAATCACCCAGGGTTTCTAATGGCTATACAAAGCCGATTCGGAATATATCCTACATCGACTGTACACTATTCACCCACCGATCCATAGATGACTTTGGAGTCGCTCATACTACAAGCACCCGGTGGGTTGTGCGGTGAGTTACTACGAAGTCGATGTAGAGTCGTGTCAAAGCGGCAGAAGACCCGAGGGATTAACGCTGGGGTGGGAAGTAGGAGGAGGAGGAGGACGGAAAAGGGATTTTAGCATCGCTAGCATGCCTACAGCTACGGAGCGAATTAATTCCTCATTCAAATATATGCGACGAGGAGTGAGAGAGAGAGAGAGAGAAGGGTGCGCCGATGCTCGTATAGCCGACTGTTTCGACCCGACGAGACCCACGGTAATTCTCTCTCTCTCTCTCTCTCTCTCTATCTTTCGTTTCCTCGTCGACCGACCCTATCCTCTCTTATACCTTCCCGGGTTTTGTTTTTATTTCACGTTTGGAACAAGTTACCTCGACCCTGTCCCTCTCTAGTCCCACAGTTTCGCTTCGTTCCTCTGGTTCGATGCCGTGGTGAGAGACTCGATCGTAGAACATCGCTAAGAATTTTTCAACCTGTGCGAGAAGGCATACAGATACAATGGGAGATAGGAGCGAATCGGATTCGGATCGTACATCGAAACGTACATCGTGATCGATTAGAAGTCTTTTTTTTATTTTTATAGCCAAAAAGTGCAGATGGTCTTGTATGAGGAGGAGGGGGAATATTGTAAAGGCTGTGGGATTTCACCGCCTAAACAAATTTCTGGTAAAAGTTTGCCACCCTGGGATTTAGTCGGAGAAGAGAAAAAAAAATATGGGACGGACGGAGAGGTGAGTAACCCGGTTTAGCTCGGGCTCTCGGCTTATATATATATATATATGGGAGAGGACCGAAAATCCCTGGAGCGTTGGGGTGAGGGTGAGGGTTAGGGTGAGGATGAAAAGGGAGAAGATTTAGGGCAACGTTATACTTTCCGCTTTTGCGCAAAATTTTCTAGACTCCTTTTTATACGTGACGAACTTTTCTACCGTATTCTTCGTTTTACACGATTTTCATGTATACCTACCAAAGCGAGAGAGAGAGACAGACAGTCCCCCTCCTACCAAAGCGATGAGGCATTCAGGAACGTGTTTCTTCTTCTTCTTCTTCTTTTTCTCTCCATCTCTTTCTCTTTCATGCTTTTTCACCCTTTTACTCAACAACCTCGATCGCGTAGGCAGGATGTAAAAATGGAATTATAAGCACCCATACCCATAGGGGGAAAAAAAAAGGAAAGAGAGAAAACGACCCTTACGTTTCTGCTAGCTTATCGCATTCCGTATCTAACACTTGACGAAGATGAACCGTACGCGGTGTTGGAAGCTTTTCTGATTGTGAAAACCGGTTTTTACAAACGAGGAAATATCTCGGGTTGGGTTAGGTTAGTTCTAATTGAATTCCCACGAAAGAACTTGTATTTGTTTACTCGATCATCCCGCAGAGTATTTGTTTGTTTTTCAAACTGTAAAGGGGATCCGGATCTCTCTACTCGCGCGTGAACCGAAACGGCTTTTCGGATTTTCCCCGTCTCTTTCGCTATTGGGTATCGGAGTCTCTCTCCGTTTTTTTTTCCGCATCGCCGTTGAATCTCCGATTCTATTCAGCATCAATAATAATCAACAAGTTTAACACGCTAACAGGGTATTGCGTATGTTTACCGCGCGTTTATGACAAACTTATACCACAGCTCAATATCTCTTTTATCGCATAGAAGAAAGATAATTTTTTAGATGCGTTCTACTTTTCCGCAGTGTCTCGTATATCACTCGTTTTACGAGTCTATATATCTTTATCTTTTTTTTTTTAACTCGACGCAGCGATCGTTTGGCTTTTTACGCAATTCAATTTAGACGGTTATGAATATTATCGGTTTCCCCGTTTTTTTTTTTATACCTTGTAGAATGAAAAATGATTGCAAGCCGGTGGATGGCACCAAACTGTGATGATAATGATTATGGCACAGTCGGGTCAGACCGGCTGCACACTCGTCCCGAATGGCATGAATATTTCCGTTTGTATTCCATATAGAGACATATACGTATACAATTGTATGCATAAGCATGCGATTCACTTGTAGTATCCATAATGTTTCGAACCACTGCACAGAGCTGGATGCCATGCGCGGAGGAAGACAGCTTGTCAGACTTGTATTATACCGTGTACAACGTAGCCACTCGACATGATTCAAATCTGATTCCATACACTATATTGAATATTCTGTCTGTCTAGCCAGACACAGGTGATTTACTCGAATGTCACAGATTAAGCCTTTTTTTCCCCCGTAGACTCGATGAAAAAAATATGAGAGGTGTCCGTGTGAGTAGATTATACGGTTACGCGATACTCTTTCCGGTTATAGTGTAGGGATCAAATTTTTCGTCTGTATGGATATAAAATTGAAGATCGCATCGCCATCTGGTGTCAGTTTTTCAATCTTCGATTTTCAGTATTTAACAAAACTCTACTATATGATATATAGATAGATAGATAAACATATAGTATCAAGAATCGCAATTAACCTAATTATCCTAATTACAGAACGACACGCATCAAACCGACTCCCTTGCACGATTTAGAATTATCCATAAATTCACAGATTTCGATATGATTACTGAAAAGACGTCAGTCTCTAATTAAAAATTGATCAATGTCACCATACAAATTTTATTCTACTATCCTCGATTTAGTCATCACAAAGATAAACAATTATTATACTTTGGTATCTTGAAACTCAATATCGCAGGATTATTTTATCCCTCTGCGAACCCGGGGGGAAGAAAGAGGAACCCATCCATCTCCAATTTTCTCGGACACGTGATCCCCCCGCCCCCCCTTCCACCACGAACATCGACTAGCTGTGGTAAATTGTGGCGAATCGTGCGGCCGCGGGTATAGACAGCTCCGCAGAAACTCATCCACGGAGAAAACGGCTTTCAGAGGGTAGCGGTGGTAGTAGTAGTCGTGCAGAGGGTTTGTCGAGGGAGGCTTAGCCCGATCACGATGCTATGGTGGAAGCGAGGGAGGAAAGGAGAAATCTGAGAGAGGGAGAGAAGGAGGGGCCAAAGGCTTGTTATCGATCTCTCTAAACCCTGCGGAGGATGTCTCACGCTTTTATTCCCCCCCTTCGTCCCGCTTTCCTTCATTCCGTAACTCTGCGCTTTCGCGACGACGCGACCATATACGCGATTGTGACCGAAAAGCAATAATTCAAATTGTTGAATGAACGGATTATGGTAGACAAAGACTTTCCACAAAGCAAATGAGAGAATAACGGAGCAGCAAAGAATGAGAAAAAAAAAAAAACACTCAGAGGTAGAGGCAGATTTGGAGCAGAGTCGCGGTGAGGGAGTTTGAAAAGCGTTTTTCTTCTATATTCCTACCTTTAATTCTTCTTATACAGATACAAAGATGCGCAGAGGTTGATATAAGTACGCAACGGTATAATAACCGGGTTCGCGTTTGAGTTTGCGGTTTATGCCCTCGGTGTCTGCAACCACCATTATACTGACAGACGTTATGTGTCTACCCCTTACCCTCTACCCTCATATTCCAAGCACATTCAGGCACGGAGGCGGTTAATCAGTCGTACGCCCAGCAATCTCACTGTCACTCAACGTATGTGTGTATTAATTATTAATGACCGCCTCTTATCCTATCCTATCCTATCCTATACGCTATGCTGTAACTCGTCCCGAACGACGACGCTACTCATGTCCGCCTCGATCACCTGTCACAATAGATTGCTCTCGTAGTAGGATTATTGATACGAGAAATTCTGTGTCTGTATACGATGCGGTAATTGTTTCCTCGATGTAATTACATCTTCAATGTCTTCGTTACGCGTTGAATAGGTTGAATTGAATGAATAAAATAACGATAATGCAGTTCAACTACACAGCTTCTTTTATCATCCAAGTACTTTTTTTCTCTGGCTTTACTACTCGCGTACTTATACTTTGTTCTGGCATATGGCGGTTATAACCGGTCGCTTTAATTTCGGTCAAAGCGGTGAAAAAAGGATTCAGTCTACTTCCTCGCCTAGATTGCAATCTTAATATGTAATAACGATGTGCTAATTTCGTAGATTCAGACAAGATTTCCGTTTCTTGAGGTGATAATAATTAAAGCAATTAACGTTGGGGATATTCCGAAGTGGAGATTTTCGGGTTATACGATTACGTCATGGTCGTCGTCCTCGGTTTTATCACCCCCACGACTTTGGTCAATCGATAATCCTCCCTCTGTAGTTAGAAAATCTCTCGGGAGGCTCGAGGTTGACTATACTCTTGGTATATATCTTCAACGAATAGAAACAAACTTTTTGATCAGATTGTACTTCGGGCAGAGCTGAAAACTGTATAGATATACAAAGAGCCCCGGAGTCTCTTTATTGGAAGCAAGCCTCTTGGCTCTGCCTCGGTCCAACTTGACTCCGGTACCCCCGTCTATAGCCGTGGCCCGCGATAGTCTATCCTCTTTCTTCTCCTTCAAACGTATCAACGTCTTCGTTCAACCAGTACAAACCGCTTCGTATTTCATTCCTACGTCGTTCTACCAGATTTGTTCTCACTCAGCGAAGTCTCATCGGCGAACAGTCGTGTGAAGACACACACACACACACGCACGCACACTCGATACTCGGGATATTAATGCGAGGACGGCCTCTCGGAAATTGATGTGACCAATTTAATAACCTTCACAAAATCCACGGATTATTTATACGTAATTAAAAATCTTGAGGTGACGAAGTGTCGTTTATGTTATATATCATTTGGCATCGGCTACCGCGGTCGCTTTCAAAGATTAGTATGTGTAGGTATAAATTTATTCGTTCTTAAACCTTTTTTTTTTTCATTTTTATTTGAATAATACAGATCTACAAAGTTTTCTCCACTTGGGAGAAAAGAGAAAACGAAAACGGCTGTTTTTATGAATAATTCGAAAACCGCGGTTTGAACATACGATCGTGAAAAGTTTGCTAAATTTACGACATTGCAGTCTGACTTTTGAACCATACTGTGCGGATATTAAACCGAGTTCATGATTTTTGTACCTCTCAGGTTCAGTTATGGTCATGGTTTGACGTCGTCCGACAATGAGAGACCGAGACAATCGGGATTTATGGTGTCCAGTCAAAGAGGAGAGACAGACGTATACGTGTGTCAGTGAACAAACAAACAAAAAAAAAAAAAAAAAAAAAACGACCCGTCGAGTGAATAATTTTGATGTAAAATTGTTGGAGCCATTCGTATCTCGGTGGACCTTTTTCCCAAGCGAGACAAAATGAGCAGGTGGATTGAACCGGTCGCCCGGGGCCACGGAGACGACGACGACGACGACGGCTGTTCCTCACCTGACGTTTAATTAAATTTCATACCCTCGGTTCCCTGCAGTTTTCTTTCCTCATAATTCCACCGCTGCTTTACCCGCCGGATGTCTTTACAATAGCTTTGTTGTCAACGGGTTAATTTCTTCAATTATACACCTCCACGCTCCCGGAGTGTTTTACACACGTAACACTCGACACTCGGTCGTAAAAATATGGAGAAAAGTAGCGCTGCTCCCCTTTTCTTTTTATCGCCTATAATAACATATTGCCACATAACAGAGAGCCTATGTACGCCTCCTTTATTACAGGGGTATATAATAACAGTCGGAATTTTTTCAGGTCACTCGGCAAATATTAGGATATCAATTTCAGAACCAGTTCTTATCGAATTCGATTGTAAAAATGACACATCTCGGTTCTGGGAACGGAGACCGTATAACACCCAATCTCTTTCCGATAATTCAATGCGTCGAATGCGATGTATAACCGTGAAGCATAACGTTTGAATAAATTACCCGACACGCCACCGTCTTCGAATATTTTACATGTGTATTTACGTATATATGCCATCTAGGTGTAAGAAAATGGAAATTGCTGATCGCCAACTTGAGCTGTCTGCACCCGGGGGATCGGGACCATTCCGTGATATCCCCTCCTTTATATCCTCTCGATCAACCAGCACTCTAGCGGAATATCAATTTCATTTTGATCTCAGCGTTCTACGGCTTCTCGACCCTGGCACGATCTCTTATACGTGTGTTCGGTAAATTGTCTCTCACACCGTCTCGTCACCGGGGATCATGTACACTCCGAACTGGTATTGGAGCTGTGACGAATACGAGCTAATCTAGAAGAGAGAAGACCGATCGGGTCCAGATGTACTTATCGGGTCATAGAGAATCGCAGCGGGTTACTAGTTAATAGCTACGAGAGTCAGTAAATGTTTGTCAAATGATTAAGAAGGAGTCGCACCTTGTGCCCGTTGAGTGGATCAGTGCCTTCTCATACCATTAACCGGTTACTGGTCACTGGTTACTGGTAACCATTAGCCATTAGTCAGGCTCTGGTATTATTACCGTGTGTTTAGCTGCCAGCCGCGCGTACCAAAGGCACTGAAGACACTTTGCAACTCGTCCATCGAACGGCCGTGGTAAATGGAAATGACGTCAACTCGAGAAACGACTCAATCTTGGGACAGGCACGGGTGGGTTGGGTTCCCACGGGAGTGAGAGAGACGGTGATACGTCTACTAACACCGAATGACGTGGGATAGAGAGAGAGAGAGAGAGAGAGATATCCGAGCATCGGACACGAAGAGCGAAAGAGTCTCGGCGCAGCTGCGCTTCAGGGCTTTTAGGATGCTGGTCGCCTTGAACCTCCGTCGGAAGGGTATCCAGTCCTGGGTGGATATGCCTTTACTAGATTTTTCACAAAAGCATTTTACTTCACTTCGTTCGTGTTTCTTGTCTTGAGCAATTTTAAAAGAACCTCGTCAATCAATGTGGGAAGATGAACCTCGCGGGTGAGTGTAAACGGGAAACATCACACACGCAGACGCGACTCCCTTTTCGATCTCTATCGTACATCCTATATCGGGGATCTGAAACCTTTTTGCTCAACGAGCTGCACGAGCTTCGCCAGCCGCCGCTAGAGATCGATGTATACCATCATAGAAATTGTGATTAATAGTCGTGTCGATCTTTCATTCCGTCATTTATGCACATCCACTACATCATAATGTATGCCCCAGGAAATTCTAGATTAATCGTTCCGAACCTCAGCTACTCGTTTTCCAATGCAATAGCCGCGGTTATTTAACAGGCTGATCTTTATGGAGTACTTTTTCCGCAGTAGACTACCGCATAAATCATCGGACGCCGCGGTTTAACTGATTGTGAATGAAAAAATGTCAAAGCATCGATGCGATGCACCAATATACTGACTATTATTATTTGGGACGTACTATTTTTGTTGCAGGTGTATTGGTCGTGAATGTGACGTGGAGGGGCAAGACCTACGTGGGTACGCTCCTGGACTGCACTCGTCACGACTGGGCGCCACCGCGTTTTTGCGATTCGCCAACGAGCGACCTGGACGCG
This sequence comes from Euura saliciscinereae, assembly GCA_018420115.1. NCBI lineage: Eukaryota > Metazoa > Arthropoda > Insecta > Hymenoptera > Tenthredinidae > Euura > Euura saliciscinereae. The sequence continues at coordinate 3,015 of JAFFZH010015736.1, read as the reverse complement.
AGAACGCCAAAGGGTCGGGGAAAGCGAGGTCGAGCCGCCGCGAACGCGACGCCAGGAAACGACCTTAGCAATTTCACAGAAACCCGTAGCTCGGTTCATAGCAAATTACGAAACGGCGGTGCCAAGGGACGTCGCGGTGCCCAAGGCTCTCCAGCCGCGAGTCCGAGTCCCGCGGCCTTCGTACCGCCCAGACCCGACCCTGCGGCGAAACGGAAATCGCGAGGACCCGAAGAAGAAGAGAAAAACAAACGCAGGGCACCCCCGCCAACGCCGCCTAGCGGCTCGCCGCCAGCTAGTCCTGTGCTTTTGGAATGTCCTGAACCGAACTGCAGCAAGAAGTACAAACACATAAACGGGCTCAAGTATCATCAAAGTCACGCCCATGGGTCGGCTGACGACGATGATACGAAAGAGGCGATCACCAGTATGTCAGAAAATGACGAGAGCAATATTGAGGCGCCGAGTCCCGCTACCCCCGTCAAATCTCCGGCTGATAAACCGGAGGGAACGCCGCTCAGGGCGACGAGTCCACCCGCGGCGGCCATGCCGCCGGAAACACCTCCACCACCTCCCAGGGTACCGTCTCCGGGAATAGAACCACCGACGCCGGTTATCGCCGAAAAGACTATCGTCAAACCCGGAGTGCTCAGGTTTGGCCAGGAGGATCTTCCCGCGCCGGCTACAGCGGCACCACCTTCCAGCAGACCCGTTCAACAACAGAGCCAACAACAGACGATAAATGCACCGCAAAGTCCGAGCTCACATCCCAGCCAGTCACCGAGGCCTGTCCCCTCGCCACATCCTGGCACAACCAGTATCCCCCAACCTTTGAACATTCCCCAGCCACCTCAACCCTCGGTTCAACATCAGAACCAGAATCCTATGATGCAATCTCAGCAGCCTCTGCAAGGGCAGAGTCAGCAGATGCAGCAGAGTGGTCAAACGCTGTCCAATCAGCAGCAACAACAGCAGCAACAACAACAACAACAGCAGCAGCAGCAACAATTGCCGCCTGCTCATCAAATGCAACCGGTACAACATCCGGGACAGGTTCAGCTGGGACAACCTCAGCCATCTTCGCATTCCGTTCAACAAACGGGACTCCAGCAACCCCAAGGGGTGCAGAATCTGTCGAATCAACACCCGGGCCTTCAGAGTTTGGGGAGTCAAGTTACTCAGCAACAAACTCTTCAGGCACCGACACCCGCTCATCCTGGACAACAGATGCAATCGCATTTGCAACCTTATCCAGGGGTCGGTATTCATCCGAAGATGCCACAGTTCAAGGTAAAACCTACCGCGGCCCTGATGCCGGAACAGGACAAGAGCAAAGACCCGAGGACCCCGAAGCCCCAGGGTTACAAGAAAAAGTCGCGAAAGTCACCCGGCGGCAGTCCGCATCCTTCGCCAATGGAGACTCCGGTCGTCGACTCGTCGAGGGAAGACGTCCAGAGTCCTGCCTATTCCGATATCTCGGATGACGCGGCGCCGGTTCTGGAGGCCGAGTCGGCCGACAAGGTCAAACAAGGCCAGGAGAAAGACGTCAAGCCGGGAAATCAGAGCCACCTGCAAGCACACTACAGCATGTACCAGCCGTACTACAGCCAACCTCCCTACCTGGTACCGTCGGTACAGGACAAGTTGGGTGACCCGAAGCAGGGCGATCTTACGCCCAAGCAAGAAGTGAAACCGCTTAATATACCGCAGATGCCTTCGATGACCAGCCTGCAAAGCCAGCAAGAGAAGGAAAAGAAGGAACTCAACCCCCCGCCACAGCAACAACCGCATTATTACGCCGGGTATGGCGCGTACGCGGGATATCCGTACCAACCACAGGCCGTGCCTCAGCAGCAGAGTCAACCCATGGAGCAGGACGCCCATGAGCAGAAGCCAAAAATAAAACAAGAACCGCAGCAGCAGCAACAACAGCAGCAGCAGCAGTCGAGTCTGAAGGACAAACAGCACGAGAATCATCAGATACTCAAGGAGAGTATAGAGATGAAGAGCCAAATGAGCCCCTATCACGTCTACCACAGTTCTCAGGGACAGAGAGTACCGCCTCCCGGACCCGTCCAGGACGACAGAAGGTACTACCTCTACCCTGGTGAACAGAGGCGGAAGGACGACCTGCCGAAACAGTCCCAACAGGCCAAACCACCGCCGCCGAGTCCGAAGCATCAACCGAAGCAAGAGAAACCGCAGGACCTCGGAAAGTCCGAAGAATCGAAGAACAAGCAGGAGGGTGTGAAGCCGACTATGGAGACGCAGGGACCTCCGCCACCACCCACGTCCCAATACGCTTATATTCATCCGAGCTACATGCAACCCCAGCATTATCCTCAGCTCGGTTTCGACACGGGTCATCCGGGGTACAGGGGACTCGGTCCGATGCTGGTGCCCACCCCCTTCTCCGGGAATCCGTATCTCCATCAGATACCGAGGTATCATGCCCCGGAGGACCTCAGCAGACCCCCGGGCGGAAAGGCGCTGGACCTTCTGCAGCACCACGCCAATCAGTACTATTCGGCGCACAAGATCCACGAGCTTCAGGAGAGGGCGCTCAAGTCACCGACGCCAAAGACTTCCGCGGCTTCCTCGAGCCCGTCGTCGACGGGTCCGACGCCTTCCAGGCCGCCCAGTGGACCCCCGAGCTCGGTTGCTGGACCGGGACCCCCTCAGAGCCAGGGGCAGCAGCAGGGAAGCAAGCAACAGAATCAGGGAGGCAATCAACAACAGGGTCCGGGGGACCCCGGAGGCGGTAACTCGGGGAAAGACAACAGGTCACCGCCGCCGCAGAGACACGTCCATACCCATCATCACACGCACGTGGGACTCGGATATCCGCTATTGACTGGACAGTACTCCGCACCTTACGGAGGTAAGCCGCTTGTCAGACCCTGACAGTAAGGCTCCCGGCGATCCAAGGCGCTACTCGGTAAAATAGTAAGCGAAATGAGCTAAAACAGTTATTAAGGCAGGAACCGTCAATGCCAGTTGTCAGAAGGGTTGAAAGAA
>JAFFZH010015735.1:37569-51015 GCA_018420115.1 Euura saliciscinereae | reverse complement strand
ATTTTTCCCTCTGTGCTAATAGAGCTCCTCGCTAGCTAACAAATGAGTGTTTGACGACCCTGTTAGATCATGCGGTTCAAGAGATATAACTCCGGACGAACATGGAATCTGACAAAAACCCAGCGATACCTATTGTTGAAATCAAAAGTCGAGGTTTTTTGCTCTGTGTTGATAGAGCTTCTCGCTAGTTAACAAATGAGCCCTTGACGACCCGGCTAGCTCATGCGGTTGTTACGATCGCGCTTTAGCTATCGTACCTAAACTCATTTTTCATTTTTATTTTATTCACTTCCGGACAAATAACGCTGGTGCACATGCACTTGAGTTATACCTAAGAACCTAAGCGTTATTCATCCCAGACTGTTGAATCATTTCCTGTCAATATTGTATTTCTTTTAGTTATTTGTCACCTCCTCAAGAGGCTAAACAGCATGCACTCCCCGATAAAGTAGCCTAAGATTGTGTTACAAACGGTCAGCACCTAGAACTGTAGGGTTTTGCTGACACTAAACAGCAGCGTTTCACCTATAGTCCATTCGGAATAATTCTTTTTCAAAATTGTCATTTATCATAGGAATAAACTCCAAAAACTATTAGGAATAAGATTTGCTCTGACTAACTACTTATTAAGGAATGCCTGATGAGTGAATGTTGTTAGTCAGTAAGCCCAAATTTAACCATTAATAAATTATAAGTTCCTGTGAACGGACTATAGCTAAACGGACTATAGCTGCCGGTGGGTGGAGTAATGAGCCGCAGCACGCGCGCGGACACACATAAGTTAGTCCTAACGCCTAACCAATTAAAGCGCTAGAAAAGTGCTGAATTGCAGTTTGTGCATGGCGTATGAATACACTAAGAGTCCAGCTCAGGAGCCACGCACTTGAAAATTCGTCTTTCGTCTATCAAGCCTCATAGTGAGCAGTCGCAGAGAACCGGGAATAAACTAGAGTCACAAAGTCCGGAATAACCGCCCTTACAACACAAGTGTTAGCATAGGATAACGGCCCGGAGGAACTCTATCTCGATAACTAAATTCTTTTCATTATTTAACACTGAAGTTCGGATTTTTAATCAGTGTAAAAATCAAGTTCTGCCCTTCTCAACAGAAGGTAGTTTTTAAGTGACATAATAATCCAACTTAACGTATTTCAATTTATTTCTCTTTTATTTTTTGCATAATTAGAATCAGTGCTTTAATAACTCTCTGCGTAGAATCAATCGCTTTAATAAACGTGCGTATCAAAGACCCTGAACTGAGACTTATTACACCAACAACAGTGTATTAGTGGAACGTGCGTCTGCCAATCTACACAGCAGCCCGCCGGTACGCAACATCAGCCATACACATACACCTCCACCTGTGGCTCATTCCTCCACTCGCCGAAAGCTAAGTCTCAACGCTCGTTACAATCTGTTTTTAAGATTAAGAGAATTCCGTAAACTAGAGTCTGATTTAATACAAAAAATTCCTTTAACCTTTGTAAAATTATACTGACTGACCGTTAGTAACATTATTATTATATTTGTGTTTCATTTTGTTATACATATAGTTCATGCACCTACTACTCATTGTGTAGTAGTTGCACTTCATTGAATTTATTAATCGTTGAAGAATATATTTCAACTTTTACCTAACTAAATATCATTTTATTTTCAAAATTCCCATTCTTTTAGTTTGATTTAGTTTCAGCCCTTCTTAATAATTTTTTTAGACAGTAACGGGCCTGTATAGGACGTTGAACAACCTCGGATCCCATCGGGTGATTCAATTATAACATTCCTGACAGAATCACTCATAAAAAAGATTGTTCGTAAGAACAATTGTTCATTTTGTAGCGAGTAGCATAACACCTCGTTATTTAAATATTTAATTATTTATTTAACTTGTTCGCTCGGACCAGCCGCTCGTAACATGGTTGAGAAGATATAGCTCCGGACAGGAATTTTATAGGATGACAAACACATAAGGCTTCATAACTGCGCATATTTACCACATAAATTACTCTATTCAATCACAGATTGTTTTATACTTCTATTTTATCATTAGAAATAGGTATTTGATATAGCATTCAACACAGAATTTTGTAGGATGGTAAACACATAAGGCTTCTTCCTAGTATATTTCATATACTTAGGGAGTGCCTAAAAACGTAGACGAAATTAGTTCGCCTCCTCGATACAAATACATAATCAAATCGTAACACAAGCTCTTGTACGTGGTACATTTCACCAAAATGATAACAGATTTTCCTCATTAAGTAGGGGAAAACAATGTACCGCCAATGCAGCAATATCGATATATGTCTTTTATCCACTCTATAAACTCATGGAATTCTGACATTATCGATTCAACATTGATTTTTGGTGATCAATTGTATGTTGATAGCTCAGCGTCACGAAGACTTGTTCACGAAGATGAAATGTAGCGAGATTTTTTAACGGTTGACGACTTACGAAATAATTTTAAGATATTATCGAGAAATTGTAATTTCACATTCGGGGAAGTTATCTATGGGAATTTATTCATTGATGACAGTGACATTGGCTGTTCAAACATACAAAATGGAATATCTCAATTCTTCAATTCACTTACATCGGGCATATTAACGTGCAATGGACTCTCAAGCTATTGGTAGATACGAAGATCATTTTTGGATATTTGATTCTCATTCTAGGAATAGTAACGGTGGAATATCCTCAAATGGCACAGCCTGTTTTATCAAATTTATGTAAATAACCTGTCTGATATCGATGGTAATAAAAAATATGGCCAACGTAGTTGATGCAGAAGCGAACCAATATAATCTGACGCCTGTTCAGGTTACTTTTTACTTCAGTAGGGCTACGCAAATCGGAAACTTGAATGATGAAAATCCTGATGTTGGTACACAAGGTTCAACCAGTCAACACGCCAAGTTCACTGTGTAGAATTGAGGTTGATGCATCTCAAATGAAAGCAGTATCCACAATGAAGAAAAATATTATAAAAAATGTTCAATGTGTGAATACTCATGTAAAAAAAGAGCGGAAACAGAAAAATCGTATACTGACTTTAGATCAAGAACAAACAATCTATTTAGGTAATAATTTGTCTAGAGATTTGATTAATAATAATCAAATTCAAGTACCTTCACTCGTGAAAGACGTCAGATTAACGTTATTATGTTTTACCACTGAGTAAAATATACGAATTTGTAACAATAGAATTACAACTCGAGGCAGAACTAATGCAGAATATAGGCGACAAATAAGTGCACAGCAAAGGTCATTCTATGATGCCAAGTTTTCAGACATCAACCTCATCGAGAACATTAACGAGCATTATACAGGTTCGATGGATTTACTTTGCAGCCAATGCAGTGCGAAACATTTTAGAGCTGAAAAAGTGTCACATAAAAAATCATTCAATGACTGTTGTTCACATGGAGAAGGAATTGTTCCAAATTTGCGAAATCCACCAGAAGAATTGCTTCCTCTGTTCCAAAATACTCACGACAAATCGCGCCAATTCTTCGAGAGAATTCGTAGCTACAATAGCTCAGTTTCATTCGCCTCTTTCAACTCAAATTTAGTCAATTCTAATCAGCTACGTCCTGGATCATACTGCTTCAAAATTCAAGGACAGATATATTATGAGATGAATACTGCATTGCATCCTCCTGGAGATGAAAGACGGAGTTGTGGACAATTATTCATTGTTGATCCAAATGAGGCTGTGGAGCACCGGTTGAACAGAGATTCTGCACTAGATCGAGAACTAAATATTACAAATACTTGAACGCATAATGCGGGAAAAAATTAATTCGCTGCGGCATTTGTAATGATGAAGGAAGAGCTTCAAAATCGGCAGCATCTGATGACTGGCCAATCGTAAATCTTACCAGAATTAAATTTATTGTTTCTTCCACGTTATGGTTTTGATCGTCATCGTTATAATTTTCAAAAATGTAACGAGGTTGCAGCTGTCTTTTCCACTACTGCTGATGGAGAAATTCCAGAAACTTATGTAACAATTCGAGATAGAAATACCATGAACTTACGAAATGTTAGTTCCATGAACGAAAATGTAGAACCTTGGGTTTATCCTTTGTTTTTTCCTTACGGCGATGCAGGCTGGAGCAGTAAATTGAAACGCGTCAGTTAGCCCAGGAAGAATTTAAGTCGAGAAGCATATGTAAAATATTATAGAATAGCTATACGATCTAATGAAAGTAATTCTTGTTGGGTAGGAGATTATTTCAACAGTGAAAATTGAGAAAGATAGAATAGAATACTGTCGGCAACATCAGAAAGAATTATGATCCGAATCTTAACAAGGATTGATTGATTATTTGGACGAAAGAGCCCATAATGAAAATGCAAGGATTGGGAAAATGATTATACTTTCATCGACATTTAGCGGGTCACCGCGAAACATGATGCAAATGTTAGTAGATAGGCAACAGGGCTACGGGGTCACCCGAAAATTTCTAAGTCCCGAAATGAGCCTACTGCGCATGCGCGAGGGCGGGAGATTTGAAATGCAGGTTTACTGCGCATGTGTCGAGGCGGGAAATTTAAAATCAAGGACAATGAGTCATCTTCCGGAACATTCGAATATGACGTCATTTCCTGTGTCGTCAGGGTGGGAAATTCAAGGACGATGAGGGTGGGAGATTTGAAATGCAGCTTTACTGCGCATGTGTCGAGGCGGGAAATTCACGATGAGTCATCTTCTGGAACGGCTATGACGTCATTTCCTGTGGTCGGGGAGCCCTTCCTAGCGCCACGCGGCAGACCGTGCGATTCCCGAAGCTTCTTCTGAATTGATTGGAAAATTCCTGGAATATGACCTTCTGCGCCACGCGGCACACCGTGAGATTCCGCAAGTTTCAAGGTGGCTTTCTCGGAATTGATCGGACTTATAAATTCCTGGAACGTGACCTGCTGCGCTGTACGCAGTGAGAATCTTCGCGATACGCAATTTACAGCTTCAAAAGACACCGCGATTCAAGTATCAAATTACATTCCACGTTAATTTTTCGAACAATAGTGTCGGATTGCTTATCACTAATTAATTGCATATGCATAATGCTTGAGTCAAGGAAGGAATCCTGGAATTATTTTGAACCCGTTTCGACACGCAGCACTTCGCTAAATGCACTTTCCAACTGTAAAGATACCGCGATTCCAATATCAAATTACATTCCATGTTACATTCCAAACAATAGTATCAAATTGCTTATTATTAATTAACTCCAGACTGCATATTTTTTACACGAATAATCTTAGTTGGTATAGTATTAAATACTTCGAGCAACGTCATACATGAACATAGATCAGCAGATGCAGTTATCTTCTGTTTATGTAAGACTTTAGACTAAGGTAGAACGAAATGAACAAGTCTTTTTATGATCAATTTTTCTTTATTTCAAAATCAGATATAGTTATACAATAATACATGAATGGCTTACACCAATTTTTTCACTCCACCACTTATCGGATTATATTCCACAATACGATCATGAAGGATGACGCAATACGCTGAGGTCCCGATAGGAAAATTATTCTTTGACTCAAACTCCAGACGAATATCAACGGGTCCAAATTTGAGAGACTCGTTCTGCTTTGAACAATCAATAATGAATAGAGGAGCGTATTCCAGAAATTCATTCTTCTGCAACCACGGTTCAGGATCTTTTCCATAGTAGGACGCTTGAAAGTTAGCGTACATATCGTAGAGAACAGCGTACTGGTTCTGACTAATATCGAGGTTCAGGTTACCGTAGGGATAGCATTGCGAATTCAAGAAGAGCTTGACGTCGGTGATGCTGCAGTGATCGAAGTGGCTAGCATTTTTATTCGTTTTATTCTTACGGTTGGTCTGAAAGCCTAGCATAACGTATCGAGGTTTTTCTAGTTGAGACGAGGTTTTCACGGTCCAAACGTGTTTGGAAGTGAGTGGGAGTAGAGGGTACTCATAAAGTTCCCAAGAACGGAAACTCATTGAGACGGATGGATCCTTCTCGATGTAACTCAGTAGCTCAATTTTTCGCTGATCCGAGAGTTTAACGTACGGCATTAACCATTCTACGTTATTGATTGCGATCTTGAATTCTTCTTTATCGGTTACAACAAGTACAGCGTTCATGTCAGTTTTCACTCTTGTTAGGATCAACTCATGTTTAGCATTGACGACAATCTTACGATAATCCTCAGCAAAACCAAGAATCATATTCAACGGTATGCACACATCGAAGTACCCGTTGATATCGGCCAATTTTCGGCTCTCCTTGACATCAGTCCAACCCGCGTTCTCGAGCAACGAATTCTGGCCAGGGGTGAGGGAGGCGTAACCCTTCATGAGACTCGTTAGACCGACATTCTTGTTTCTATCGATCTCGATTGCATTGATTTCATATCGAATTTCTTCAAACAGATGACAGATGGCGTTGTTGACCAGAACCGTGGTTGCTGGGGTTCCATCAGCCTTGGTCAGTCTCCCAGATACGTGGATTGAACTCTTGCTCGGCAAAAGACATAGGTCTTGATGTTGGACCGTAATGCGAATCTCATCGCTATTATTGAAAGTTGAGGATGCATAAGGCTTGTGTGCATGGATCTCGTAGTGCGCTATAGATTCATCGAAGACAACCGGAGTCTGAATATTCAATATTTCTTCCTCCATGGTATATAGCAGACGATACAGATGCAGAAAAATCGATATTTTACTTTCTTCCAAAAGGTCTGATCTTGAGACCTAGATTTGTCAGAAACAGCACGTTTTGATGTGTTAGCTCTCTGAGAACTGGTTGACGACTGACTTCCCCGAGGCATAGCGGTCTACTAATATAACTGTTGCTGAGTTTTCGATTATAAACAATTCCCATTATTGAGTCTTAAGATGCAGTCTGATGGTTATAACTTCTCCTCGGAAATTAACCAGGTCTCCGTCTTGATCGACGATGCGAAGTTGAAAGTGATCTATGGTCTTGACGGTGATCGGAAGGTAAATGACGTGTGAGGGTACTTCTATGATCTTATATCCTGGTGGAACGACCGGAAAGAACTCGTGAATGGTGTGAACCTTGAGCTCATTGACGTAGGCACCTGTTGTGATGTTACATTCGATTCGCAACGCGTTGACTTTCAGAATAGTTACAGGGAGATCAGATTCATGAGTTTGATCAGGCGGTAGTACGCGGGGCGTAAATCCAAGTAAATGTCCAATAGAATCCTCTGGTTCAAAATTGACCGGACGATTACACTTGATTTCGCTGCGCAATGTATTATTGTTCGGTTTGATTTCAATAATAATACCCTTATCCGTCAGCGCACTCTGTAGATATCTCTCGATGTCTGCTATTTCATAACTACCGGTAGGAATAGTGACCACTTGATCACCAACGTAAATCTTATTGTGACCAACGTCTACGTTTGGGATTGAGTTAAAGGTTAGCAATTCAACCAGACCCAAGACATATTGCTTGTTGGGGGAAAGTTCAATACAGTAGAGCGTCGATTATCCGAACGTCAGTTATCCGAAACGTCAATTATCCGAATGGCGATTTGCTTTATCCGAAACGTCAATTATCCGAATGGCGATTTGGTTTATTGGAAAATTGTCGACTTTTTCAAAAATAAACAGGTGTAAGAACTCAAATATATAAGAATGTTGATAATTTTTTAAAGACATACACATCTAACTTTGTTCTGTATCATTGAATGATACGATGATTAAATATTTTCAGTTCACTAAAATGTACTTGTGATAATAACCTATTGTTGTTCATTGTAGTTAAATATATGTATTTATTTATATAAATATATAAATTTCATCATTTCGAAAGAATGGACGTTTTTTCGCCCACGGAATATTGCTGTTCGGTTATCCGAAATTTCGATTATCCGAAAGGCACCCGGTCCCAATTGATTCGGATAATCGACGCTCTACTGTATCTTTCACAAATGTATGGTAGCTTTTCAATGACATGCACACTGAGACCATTTGGTATCATTGGTCCTTTCCGTTAGATCAAACCAATTACACTGCTGTGTGTCTGATTGTTTCTACTTTTTTGACTTGTTGTAAAGCTCCTTATGATATCCGTTGCCTATCAATGTTTCCTCAAGTTTATCTCCTTCAATTCATAAATAACTCTTTGTAAACGTAGTTCTTTATTTTGTTCTTACTTTCACCTTGATAATCATCGTTCAATAAAATGTGTAATATGTTCCAGGAGCGTACTCTAGAACAAGCAACATATAGTTGACCATGATTGAAAACCTCTCTCCGAAGATCAATTCTAATTTCCTCAAATGTTTGTCCTTCAGCCTTATTAATCGTCATTGCGAATGCCATTTTTATTGGAAATTGTCTCCTTTTGAATACGAAGGGATACACATCTTCGCAGTATATGTAGTGTAATTCGGTTTAAAAATGTAATCTCGCCCGCTTGGTCATCTGTTAAGATTTTGCATTGGAGTAAGTGATTTCCAAGTTGCAATACCAATAACCTCGTGCCGTTTCACAGACCTTCATTGGGGCCATTCATTAATTACGTAAGGGTCTCGAGGGGGAGGGGGCGTTAAAAAAATCTGTACATGCCATTATCTTGGGGGGAGGGGGTGAAACCCATTCTCACGTAATATTTTGTGAGTTGAAATTTGATATTAGAAATCTAGTTCCAGTTCGGATTCCGAATGGTTCTCTTCATTCTACAATGTACACTTTCATTTACATCTTATTTTACAAATTATTGTTGATTATAATCTTAAATGTGTTCATTTTTATCCATTTCAAATGTTATAAATGATAATTATGCGGCATTGTTCCCGCGTATTAACCTTATTTTAATTATTTGGAGAATAAAAAATGGTTCTTTTATTCTCAAGCAACAATAGCATTGAATGATTTAAAAAAAAATTTATTCAACGATAATGCCGGTCACAATAGCATTATTCAGTGTACCTGATCCTTTTCTAACAACATTTTATCATTCTGAAAAACGAGATGGAATCTTACGTAAGAAAAGGGAGGGCGGGTTCGAGAAATCTCATGTACCCTTACATGGGGGCAGGGGGGGGTCAAAAATCGCCAAAATTATCCTTACGTAATTATTGAATGGCCCCATTTCATACTCAAGTTTCAAATGAGCATCATTATACTATTTACCCGTAAACACAATTCATGTGGAGATGATGACGGAGGAGACAAACTGTTCAAGTATTCCGGTAAAATGACCTCGCCAATGTTATCGTCAACACAGTTTTCAATACTATTCACACTTGTATATGTACACTTTTTCAGTCGATTCGTCCAGCAATTTTATTACTGCTTTGTTTATTTCTTCCACATCAGGATTTCTTGCAGAAAGTATCGCACACTTTGCTGCTTGCTCGTAACCTTTGTTCCTGATGTGGTCTCCGTAAATTCTTTCGACTATATTTGCGTCATTGTTCATTATACAGTTTGCTGTAAATTGTACATAATCATTTCCATCATTTAGCGTTCCATTCCCAAGGTCTAAAAGAAATTTTGAAAATTCTACTTCGTTTGGTAAAATCCGCATATTTTTTGTCAAGGAAATCGTTTTGAAGTCTGTCCAGAGTGAACTATATTTGATAGACAAGTTGACAATTTCGCTGCGCGTACCGCGTACTTTAACCGGAAGCAGTTGTCTGAAATCTCCACTGAGAAGGATAATTTTTCCCCCGAAGGGGACATCTTTTTTCATGATGTCGCGCAATAATCTGTCCATGATCTCCAAAGCATATCGCGGTGCCATTGGAGCTTCGTCCCAGATGAAGATATCAACTTTTTTCAAAAATTCGCCCTCTTTTGATTGTATTTTGATGTTGGAAGTTGAATCTGCGTACAAAGGCACAGGTAATACCAGTGTGTTGTGAACTGTTCTCCCGTGAGATAATAGAATCGTAGCAATACCTGTAAACGCCATGGTACAGATTGTTTTTTTCATACCTTTAAGCAAGTACCAAAGGGTCGTGTATACAAAAGTTTTACCTGATCCGCCATGACCATCAATATAAAAGTATTTTGCTTGATTAGTGTTATTATCTGAAGACGTATCATTCTCAAATTCATTCAAAATTGTATCTACAATTTGTTTTTGTTGTTGGTTTAACTTTGCATATTTTTGCTGACCAATTAATGCATAATTCTCGTTATTTTCTCGTCGTCAGTTTCAATGATTTCAGAAATTTGTTCCCATCCCAGGGAAATGTGATAGACTTTGGCGTTCAGCACAAAGCATGCGACTAATAGCAGCATATGCTCGATTTTGTCCACGTGTTTCACCTCATCGCCGCTTATAGTCTTCGGACATATCGTTTTTAAATTCATTCCATAAATTTTCTGGGTGAGCCGGATGACAATGAATTAAAAGACGTACGAATAGTCTCCGCAGTCGTCGTGGCATCATCCATGTAGTAGCCTCATCCATTGTTCGTCTCCACTCTTCGTCATCCTCTATTAATCCTAATGCCAAGCAAGTTTCTATGTATGTTTGTTTGAGTTCACCGGTTACGGTTTTCAAGTTATTGAAACTTGTAGCGCCTTTAACGGATAATAATAATAATCTCAGATGAAATAATTCAACTTGTGTCGGACTAATGGAATACATTCGTCCAATACAGTTGAAGTGCGATTTTCGTTGTTCCCATCTATGTATGATTTCATTATTAATCTTATATTTTCTGAACGTGTAATGGCATGAAATTTCTGTATAATAATATTGTCTAGCTGATTCATCTCTCAAGTTTAAAGCGAAGTAATCTGTTACCATGTTGGTTTTTTCTGTAGCTGACCTTAATAGTTCTTCGTGATTGACAGTGGCATTATTTTCGTTTGAAAAAGTAATATTCTGTTCATTTGGTAAGTGTACCGGTAAACGTATCACCGCGTGACTTTTATCTTGCAGACTTTTTCCAAGAATTCACCAAGCCGCTTCTACTGGTCCTACGTAACGAGCTTCTACGAAATCTTGTAGTTCGTCATGATTAATAGTGGAATTTTCATTTACATTTTCTCCTATTGTAATCGAAGCCGCGTCGTGACCTTCGTACACGTATTTGTATAAATATTTTACGGATTTATTGCTTGAAACAACTTCAACATTTATATGACTGTTTAATATTTGTGATAATACAGGAGAATAAGGCACGACGTGGCAATTGTCTACTATATAGTTGCCAGGTCTTACGTATGTCTTACCGGTATCTCTTCGACGACAACATGGATAATTATCTGCATCCATTGTTGTCTCTTCCTGAAATTGCTTTGGATAGTGCTTTGAGCATTTTCCATCTTTGACACCAATCTCCCCATGGTCCGTGTATCATGTGTTGCATTACAATATTGTGTGATATTGGGTTTTTATCGGGATCTGGAATTTCTGCGCAAATATACCTATTAATGGTTTCTGGGGTTGTTATCTTATCTTCTCTCTTTAATGTTACCAGCATGTGAATATGGGGTAAGCCACGTTTTTGAAATTCTATTACATAAACGTATGCGGCAACTTGACCAAAATATTTTTGTTGTACAATTAAATCTACTAAATAATTTTTTTTTGACATCGAAGACACGAGCACAAATGTCTGGTCTGTCTGCTGGTTGTTGACCGGGTAGTATATTTTCGTGAATTTCATTCCATCTCGGATTGCACGTCATCGTAATGAACATATCCAGTTTGCCGTATTTACGTACAATCGTCATTGAATCTTGAAACATTAGTAGATAGGCAACAGGGCTACGGGGTCACCCGAAAATTTCTAAGTCCCGAAATCGACCTACTGCGCATGCGCGAGGGCGGGAGATTTGAAATGCAGGTTTACTGCGCATGTGTCGAGGCGGGAAATTCAAAATCAAGGACAATGAGTCACCTTTCGGAACATTCGGGTATGACGTCAATTCCTGCGGAGTCAGGGTGGGCAATTCAAGGACGACGAGGGCGGGAATTCACAATGAGTCATCTTCTGGAACGGGTATGACGTAATTTCCTGTAGTCGAGGAGCCGTTCCTAGCGCCACGCGGCAGACCGTGCGATTCCCGAAGCTTCTTCTGAATTGATTGGAAAATTCCTGGAATATGACCTTCTGCGCCACGCGGCACACCGTGAGATTCCGCAAGTTTCAAGGTGGCTTTCTCGGAATTGATCGGACTTATAAATTCCTGGAACATGACCTGCTGCGCTGTACGCAATGAGAATCTTCGCGATACGCAATTTACAGCTTCAAAAGACACCGCAATTCAAGTATCAAATTACATTCCACGTTAATTTTTCGAACAATAGTGTCGGATTGCTTATCATTAATTAATTGCATATGAATAATGCTTGAGTCAAGGAAGGATTCCTGGAATTATTTTGAACCCGTTTCGACACGCAGCACTTCGCTAAATGCACTTTCCAACTGTAAAGATACCGCGCTTCTAATATCAAATTACATTCCATGTTACATTCCAAACAATAGTATCAAATTGCCCATCGTTAATTAGTTAACAGCCGATGAATAAACGAACGATTCCAAGAATTTTCTGCTAATCAGGCCCTATATAAGGGAGTTTATTTGTCAATTATTCATCAGTTTTGATGTTGCTCATGAAAGGAGTGGATCAGAATTACTGCAGTGCGACTTAATTTCTGATATAAAATATAATAGACACGATGTCGGTTGAACAATGTGAAAAAACAGTTGCTCTTATAAGACGAGCTTATACTCTTTTAGCCAACGGTAAGATAAATGCTCAAGAAGTAGACAAGTGGATGAAATGTGGTACAAAGAGCATACGAATTCTGGGACAGCTGTTGCGTAAGGAGGGTACAACCGTACCGGAGAAGCAAAAGTACCTAGCGACAATTGGTCAATTGAAGGGTGCGAATCTTCTTCTCAAAGGTCTACTGGTGAAGGGCAGTGGATTGCAAAAGCGAAAGAATCGGAGCGATAGAGTGAGATGGTGTGATTTGGAGTCTGCTTTCGAGAAGCGCATACGATCGGGAGTGATAGTGAACTTGAAACACGTGGACACGATCGCGTTCATGGCAGATGCGTCATCTCTCTTTAGCTGTCCAGGATTTGTCGGGGGGCCACTCTGACTTCCTGCCCAACCTATCGGTTGTTCCCCAGGGTTCCGTTATTGGGCCTCTTCTCTTCCTCATATTTATTAATGATATTGGTTCTATCCTACAGAAAATCCATATGATTTTTGCGGACGACCTACAAATATATCTACATGCCTCACCTCAGGATATTTACGATGCTGTTGCAAGGATAAATGTCGATGCGAATTCGGTCTCTGATTGGGCCACTCGTAATGGACTTTTGCTCAATGTCGGCAAGACTAAGGCCATAGTCCTCGGCAGCTCGGCCTATCTCTCTCAGTTAGCACGGTCAGTTGTTCCCCCCATCATTATCGATGGTCGAGCTGTGCCGTATGTGGACAAT
>JAFFZH010015735.1:0-31497 GCA_018420115.1 Euura saliciscinereae | reverse complement strand
AGACTCAAGGCGAAGAATCCAGTCTCGGTAGACCCAAGGCGTCGCCATAGAATTGACTCTCGGTAGACTCAAGGCGAAGGATCTAGTCTCGGTGGACCCGAGGAGTCGCCAGAGAATTCACTCTCGGTAGACTCAAGGCGAAAGAATCCACTCTCATTGATCATTTTTGATGGTTCATAAACATCAGAACATTTCCTATAATACTCTGAACCAGTGTTGAGCGAATTCGTATTACAAAATACAATCGTAATTCATTATTGTTATAAATGTAATTTATTATTGTTGTTACAACAATTTTGATTGGCAATTATAACAATAATAACTGACAATTGTAATTTATTATTGTTGCAATTACAATTGTCATTTATAATGGAAATGTAATCCCTCAATCTAACCACAAAATTTTAATCGCGCGTTTTGGCGGGTTGAAACAAAAACCAAGTTAGCCTCAACGAGGCATGGCTGGAATCCCTGACTGTGCGGGTCCGAACACCGAGAACCACTGGCTGTCTACGCTCACGCCGCCGCCACTTCTGCTAAACCGAGTGACCGGTATCCAGGGTTACTCACGGTATATGTAGTTGCAAACAGGAGCCCGTTTGTACGCTGCAACTAACGATAAACCAGCACTGCAAGATGAAAACAATATTCAACAATAAAATACAGACAGGTTTTGACGTTTGACAGATTCTATAAAATGACTGCGCACTCACAAGTCTACATTATCACATGGTACAATCATTAGCGGCATATACTCTTCCGTCTGCTGTCGCATTATGCTACCTTTTCCATTTCCGTCAGTCAACGATCGATTCAAATTGATGCATGAACATAGCATTTTTTATTCGAATTAAGAACGTCATAACTTGTCATGAAGGAAGCACGTGAACACGGCCAATAGTCGAATTGAGCCTATGGGTGCAATAACGGCTTAAGTCGACTTAAGTTTTGGCAGAAAAAAAGCAGGTAAAGAATCAACAGTCAGTATTTCAATTTTTTCGAGGCATTTCTCAACGAACATTTATTTTTTCACATAGGTGGGGTACCTAAAAATGTTAAACAAACGTGATTAATATTGAATATAGTGTACAATGCAGTGCTGTACACGGAAATGCGGAGTAGAACTTAAGTCGTTTTTTCGTAGAACAACTTTTAATTTTTCAAAACACGATTTTGGGATAAAAAAGTATGATTAAAATTATAAAATAATGTAAGAAAATAAAAAATATTATACAATGCTGTGCTATACATGTATATGGGTCATTCCATGTCAACTCGACCAATGATTTTCCCTCATCATTTTTTAATCGCTTCATATTTTTTATACGATTTTCCTATCTCAAAATGGCACTCCCAAATTTTTTCGGATTTTTTCCGCAATCCGTTAATTTTGTATTAATATTCAAACCCATCTCAAAAAAGTTTTTTTCTTAAATCTCACAAAATTCTCAGAAATCTAGTTTTTCATTTCAATCATTCTGCCACCTGGCCCATAATGGGATGTTTTTATTTTTTTATTTTTTATAGCACTTTAAAAATTGTGAACAATCTTGCAACGTTATGAAAAATCTTTAAAATATTCTCAAAAATCTAGTCTTTTATTCCGATCATTCTGATACCCGGTGCCTTATGGGCCAATTTTTTTCGCTTTTTTTTAGCAACCAACACTTTTAACAAACGAAACGCCATCTTGCAACGTTATAAAAAATCGAAAAAAATTGCTCCATCATGGACCGGGTGTCAAAATGATCGGAATAAAAGACTAGATTTTTTAGATTTTTTATAACGTTGCAAGATGGCCATTCGTTTGTTAAAAGTGTTGGGTGCTAAAAAAATCGAAAAAAATTGGCCCATCATGGACCGGGTGTCAGAATGTTCGGAATGAAAGACTAGATTTTTGAAAATTTTTTAAAGATTTTTCATAACGTTGCACGATTGTTGACAATGTTTAAAGTGCTATGAAAAATAAAAAAAAAAAACAACCCATCATGGGCCAGGTGGCAGAATGATTGGAATGAAAAACTTGATTTTTGAGAATTTTTTCAGATTAAAAAAAAAACCTTTCTTGCGATGGGTTCGAATATTAATAAAAAATTAACGGATTGTGGATTAAATCTGAAAAAATTTGGGAGTGCCATTTTGAGATAGGAAAATAGTATAAAAAATTATGAAGCGATTCAAAAATAGTGAGGGAAAATCATTGGTCGAGTTGACATGGAATGCCCCATATACAAAGTAGGACTTGAGTCATTATTTCATAGAAAATATTAAAACTTTACACGAACTGACAAACAGGCATATAAACACGTGTAGCCGTATAGCGGAGCTAGGCGCGTGGATTAGCTAAGGTACTCGCTGCGCCAGCCGAGTTTCGACTGCCGGCTAACTCGAGCACGGTGCGCGCGCCGCTTGTTTTGGTCACCACAGCGTTAACAAAAGACGAGGACATCCAAGGCTTACAGCGTACGTTGCTAAGATTATATAGAACGCCTAGAGCCGCGTCTTTGGAAAAACGACTTAAGTCGACTTAAGCCGTTATTGCACCCATAGGCTCAATTTATGCTACTGATTATTGCTATTCCTTTAGTCGCGCTGCAATTGGCTGCGCGAATCCAATCCGGTCTGAAGTAAGCCGGCAGCTGAACCATCCATGACTTTAGAACTGTCAGAACTGTCACTGCAAAATACCAACTAACCGATGACGAAAAAAATTACGATGCCAGAAAGAAAAAGTAACGTTAAATGAGGCGCGCGCGTGCGATGCTAGTCCAATCTTAAGGGGAGGCTCTACTCGATTATTACCGACTTGCCGACATCAGTGAACCGTGTCGCTAATTTTCATTAATGTCTGAGTCTACGTGCTTGAATCGCGAAAAAGGGCTCTGTAGCGGACTTCTACGTGAAATTCTGAACAAGAATACGTCAAAACATGTTGGTTTTGTGCAGAAACGAAGTAATAAAATTGCGCCTACGAGTATGTGTCAGATTCATTTTCGTCAAATTGACTCATATTCGTAAGCACAATTTTATTACTCTTTTTCCGCAAAAAACCAACATGTTTTGCCGTATTATTGTTCGAAATTTCACGTAGAAGTCCGCTACAGAGCCCTTTTCTGCGATTTAAGCACGTAGACTCAGATATTAATGAAAATAAGCGTCACGGTCCACTGATGTCGGTAAGTCGGTAATAATCGAGTAGAGCCTCCCCTTAAAAGAGCCAGGACCGCTCGAACTCGAAAAATCGCACCCATTGGTGACGTTTTATTCGTGCGCCGATTGGTCGGTTCGTTTCGAGGTTCGAGGTCGCGTCGAGATATTTCGGGTCGTTTTCCGCGCGTCATTTGTAGTTTCGTTGACTCGCCTGTCATAACTTCGGCTGTCAATGATAGATCCAAGGGTTACGAGAGAATTCGGTTACGAAAAAATTTGTGTTCAAGATTTTTCATTCCACATAACATAACATTGAGCTGGTGAGTAAAAATTAATTTGTATTTGTGACTTTCGTACTGTGGTTTGGAGGGCTGGAATGTTTCGGTTCGCTCTATTTTTTTACAGGTTAGATGCTGGATGCTTTTTCCTTCGACGACTCGATTTGCGAGGACATAAGACAATTGCTGAGAGAAATAGCCAAGATAAGTATTAGTTACTACGATAAAATTAGGAATTCATTATTCTGAGATCGACAAAGTTGACGGTTGATTCGAAAGATTAATACACAGAACAAAGTTAAACCCTGAATTGAAAGATTGATCGAATGACTTTGAGAATCGTAAGCAAACTAAAAAGTGACTTCTAAGTTGACGAATTGAATATCTAAGTACAAGAGTTGCTGATAAGAGTCCAAGTATTTACTTGAGGAACCTCGAAAGTTTAATTGAAAAAGAATGAGTAGAAGAAAACTGCAACACATTTCTGACAATGACGTTGAAAGAGAACGTGTACGCTTAGAAGGGGCCAGAGAAAGCCAATGAAAGAGTCGCGATAACAGAACAATAGTTAATTATGATGGAAAGAACGAGAAAACGACAGACGATGTAAGTAACGATGATAATTTTCGTCAAATCATTATACCTGGCTCTTTTCACCAAGGGGATGTTAGCTTTTAACTATTCAGTAAGGGAAAACAATGCACAGCTAACGCTGCAGTATAGCTGGACGTGGAGTTGTGCACCAAAATGAGGATTATGTTTCTTACTTAACTGTCTCGGAATTGAGAACGCATGTCACAGTATTATCTGTGAATTACGACATGACATTTAACTGTGTAATTTTCGGGCACCTATACGACGATAATAATGATATTGGTATGGCAAATTTGAAGAAAGGGTTAGTGCGCTTATTTAGTGAATCTGATACCGGCATTCTAACATGCAACGGAATATCCGCATCGGTTGGTAAGTTTCAAAACAAATTTTGGGCATTTGATTCTCATTCGAGAGGACTTGATGGAAAAGTTGCTTCCGATCGAGCCGCTTATATTACGATTCTTAACTCAATTGAATCTTTGTGGTCAATACTTACTGACAATATTCCGAAAGTAATTGATAGAGCTGGTAATCAATACGACTTAACTCCGATTACTGTTCGTTCAAATAGTAATGAAATCGAAAATCAAGATTACAGCAGATTTCGAACAATATTTCAGTACAGTCGATTCAGAACAATCCTGAACTGTACGATAATCAAAGCGGCACCATTCACAGTAAACCACGAAAAATTATTTTCAACGAGAGTGCTGAGATAAATCTAACACCATGTTTAAAAACTATAGTCAATTCTAAAACGATTTCAGTGGAAAGTAGGCTGCGATCAAGTGCACGCAAAAAGGGATACCTCTCCACACCTGATAACTGTTCATTGAATGTAAGGTGAGTTTCTTCCCTACCATTGAACGTAAGGTCATCATATTCTATTGACGAACATTACATTGGCCCGCTGGATGTCTTGTGTAGTATGTGCAATGCGAAACATTTTGCCGCGGAAAGAGTCAGGAATAAATATTCCTTCAATGACTGTCGTTCTCATGGTGACGTAGTACTTGAAACTTTGCCGAATCCACCAAATGAGTTGCTTTCCTTATTCAAAAATGAGCATCCCAATTCCAGGCTTTTTTTTTTTATAGAATTCGATCCTATAATGGCGCGGTATCTTTTGAGTCATTTAATGCCAACTTGGAGAATTTTAGTGGAAGACGTCTCGGACCGTACTGCTTTATAATTCAAGGTCAGATTTATTATCAGATTAACACAGCGCTGTATCCCGAAACGAATGATAGGCCAAGTTATGGTCAACTTTTTATTATCGCTGCGAACGAAGCGACAGAACATCGGTTACAGGCAAATTCCACACTCAATTCTGAATTGTTGCGTGTTTTTGATCGAGTTATACGCGAAAATAACATATTTGCACATTCTTATCAAATGATGAACGACGAAATACGAAATCAACAAAGATTTTCAATGGAAAATGATGAAATAATGCCGGAAATGCAACTATTGTTCACTCTGAAACCTGGCATGGATCGTAGACGTTTTAATTTTCAAAAATGTAATGAAGTAGCAGCTGTATTTTCTACTACAGCAGATGGGGAGATTCCAGAGTCATTCGTTACTATTCGTAATGAGAATACTAAATTAGTAAAGTATCAAGAACAGTCAGTACGATGGATCCGAATGTAGCACCTTGGATATACCGCTATTGTATCCACACGGTACGCAAGGGTGGCACCGTACTCTAATGCGTACCAGCCGTTCTAGATCAACACTTAGGCGCGTGAGCAGAGCAGCATACCTGAAATATCGGATGGCTGTACGTGATCAGGAACTCAATATTTTTTTGTTAGGCTGGAGACTCTTCCAACAATGGTTAGTAGATAGTTATGTGAAAATTGAAAAAGATAGAATAGAATACTGTCAAAGTCATCAGAAAGAGCTGAGAGCTGAGTCATACCGAGGGTTAATTGATCACCTAGAAAAAAAGCTGATAATGTAAATGGACGAGTAGGTAAAATTGTCATTCTTTCATCTACGTTTGTTGGTTCGCCTCGTAATACACTCGGACCCCGCTATTTCGACCTTCAGTAATTCGACGAACTCGGTATTTCGACCAAATTCGCTTCGGTAATTCGACTCCCTCTACCCCCACCATCAGGCTGCGTTTCTGCCTCACTTTGGGTCTTTCCTCGCGCACACGGTCTGCGCACAACACACGCATATACCTAGACGGAGGAGTGGGGGCCCCTCGTGTCTTCGAAATACTGAATACATCGGGTCCCGACTTGGTCGAAATAGCGGGGTCCGAGTGTATGATGCAATCATATCAAGATGCAATGGCAATCGTGCGTAAATATGGTAAGCCAGATATTTTTAGAACTGTGACCAGTAATCCCAACTGGCGGGAAATAAGAGAAAATCTTTCACCAAATCAACAAGCTGCAGATAGGCCGGATATTTGTGCCCGTGTTTTCAGTGCAAAGAAAGACTACTTGGTAGATTTGATCGTCCGACAGAAACTACATATTTGGTGAGGTTGCCGCGCATATTTACGTGATTGAATTTCAAAAACGTGGTTTACCCCACATTCACATGTTGGTAACGCTGAAGCGAGATCATAAATTAACCACTCCCAAAATTGTAGATGAATATATCTCCGCGGAAATTCCAGATACAAAGATCGATAAAAAATTACATGATATCGTAATGAAACACATGATTCATGCGCCATTCGGTGATTGGTGTTTGAAAGATGGAAAGTGCACTAAACATTTTCCTAAAGAATTCAGAAATGTTACCACAATGTACGAAGATGGTTACCCTTCATATCGGCGACGTGAAACAAATCAAATATTTGAGCGACCTGGTAAATATTTCGTAGACCATCGAAATGTTGTGCCATATTCGCCTACTTTGCCACTTACCTTCAATTGTCATATTAACGTCGAAGTAGTGTCGAGCATTAGATCAGTGAAATATTTTTACAAGTACGTGTATAAAGGTAACGATGCAGCTGCTATCACAATTGGCGAAAATTTAGACGAAAACCCTCTTATTAATCACGATGGAATACGTGATTACGTCGAAGCTCGTTATGTAGGACCTGTGGAAGCCAGTTGGAGAATTTTAGGAAAAATCTTACAACACAAAAGTCATACAATTATACGTTTACCGGTTCATCTGCAGAATTAACAAAGTATAGTTTTCAACGATGATAGAGAGGAAAGTACGGTTAGATCTGCCTTAGAAAAGGTCGACATGTTGATAGATTATTTTGCACTAAACATGAGAGATGAACGAGCTAGGCAATATTATTATTATACAGAAATTCCATGTTTTTACACATTTAAAAGGGACAATGTTGAGGGTAAATTTGTGCATAAAGGGATCACGCGGAAATCAAGTTTTAATTGCATTGCACGAATGTATTCTGTAAGTCCGACTCAGTTGGAACTGTTCCACCTAAGGCCAGGGCAGAAAGTCCATTACCAATTACAATTGCAATTTGTAATTGGGAAAAATTCAATTACCAATTACAATTGTAATTTGTAATTGAAAAATATTCAATTATCAATTACTTTTGTAATTTGTAATTGGAAGAAATTCAATTACCAATTACAATTGTAATTTGTAATTTAAAAAAATTTAACTATCAATTACTTTTGTAATTTGTAATTGGAAGAAATTTAATAAACAATTATATTTTGAATTTGTAATTGAAAAAAAATCAATCACCAATTACATTTTAATTTGTATAGTGAGTACTTTACGCCCGCTTTTGCAAACTGTATATACGACTGTGTCCAGGTCGCCCCGACCGTAGGTCTCGGTGTCCAGGTCGAGCGGACCGTAGCTCTTCGTGTTCAAGTCGACCGGTCGACCTGCATTTCAAGAACTACGGACCTGTCGACCTGGACACCGAGATCTGCGGTCCGGGCGACCTGGATACAGTCGTATATATACAGTTTTCAAAAGCGGGCGTAAAGTGCTCACTATACAAATTAAAATGTAATTGGTGATTGATTTATTTTCAATTACAAATTAAAAATATAATTGTTTATTCAATTTCTTCCAATTACAAATTACAAAAGTAATTGATAATCAAGTTTTGTTCAATTACAAATTACGATTGTAATTGGTAATTGAATTTCTTCCAATTACAAATTACAAAAGTAATTGACAATTGAATTTTTTTCAATTACAAATTAAAAATGTAATTGGCAATTGAATTTCTCCCAATTACAAATTACAATTGTAATTGATAATTGAATTTCTTCCAATTACAAATTCCAAAAGTAATTAATAATTGAATTTTTTTCCAATTACAAATTGAAAATGTAATTGGTAATTGAATTTCTTCCAATTACAAATTCCAAAAGTAATTGATAATTGAATTTTTTTCAATTACAAATTAAAAATGTAATTGGTAATTGAATTTTTTTCGATTACAAATTACTACTGTAATTGGTAATTGAAATGTAATTAATTACACAATGTAATTGGATGCTGCCCAACACTGAAATGGAACGCTACACCAACCATTCACAGATACATGCTTAGCCCTGATGATGAAGAGTGGAGTCGTGCAATGTACGAAGCTAGCGTTTGGATGATGCCACGTCAATTGCGTAGTTTGTTTAGTCGACTTCTGATTCATTGTCAACCAATCAATCCTAAAAAATTGTGGGAAGAATTTAAAGATGAAATGTCAGAAGACTTTACACGTGACGAAAATTCATCACGTTACAGACGAGCATACGCAGCAATTGGGGTAATCCTCTTGACGGAGGGTAAAAGTTTCGCGGATTTCCATGAAATGGAACAAAATATCGATGCTATTGAAATAAATAGTGAACTACCAAAACTATCCGAGGATGTCGTAGAACAACGATACCAAGCTTTGAATGAACAACAAAAAGAGATTGTTGATGCCGTTTTATATTCAGTGGGTACCGACGATTCAAATGAACAGAAGTGTTTTTACATTAATGGTCCTGGGGGTTCGGGGAAAACTTACGTTTATATTTGTTTATGGCATTTGTTGAAAGCTAACTTGAAAAATGTCATGACAATGGCATTTACTGGAATCGCAGCTAACTTATTACCTCAATGGAGAACAGTTCACAAGACTTTTGGACTACCTGTACCTCTTTACGCAGATTCATCTTCTAATATTAAAATTCAGTCAAAAGACGCAGACAATTTGAGAAAAGTTGATGTTCTGATATGGGATGAAGCTACAATGGCACCAAGATATGCTTTGGAAGTAATAGATAGGACTTTGCGTGATATAATGAACAATGATATGCCATTTGGTAGAAAAGTAATTATTTTGGGTGGAGATTTTAGACAAATACTTCCCGTGAAAATAAGAGGAACGCGTAGTGAAATTATAAACCTCTCAATAAAATATAGCATACTGTGGAAACAATTTAAAATAATGTCGTTGACTAAAAATATGCGTGCTTTATTACAAGAAATTGAATTTACAAAGTTCTTGATAGACCTAGGAGATGGAACGTTAAATGATCAAGATGATAACGTAATGCTTCTTGAACGTTGTATAGCTAATCAAGATGCGAACATAATAGATGTAATATACGGAAGGTACATAGCAGAGGGACGTTATAGAGAAGCATCTAAATTGCAATACTTTCAGCACGCAACGCAGATGTTGATGAACTCAATAAAAAAATTGTGGATTTGCTTGATCCGACTGCCGAAAAAATATACACAGGTATAAATAATTTTGAAAAATCTTCCAATGACGAACTTCTTGGAGAAACAATTTTACCCGAGTACTTGACAACGTTATCTCCACCCGCATTACCTCCACATGAATTACGATTAAGGCAGAATAGTATTGTTATGATGATTAAAAATTTGAGCACACACGAAGGTCTGTGCAACGGTACGAGGCTGCTAGTGCTCGAACTCGGAAACCATTTGCTAAAATGTGAAATATTAACTGGTGACAAGTCAGGTCAAATTGTATTTTTGAATCGAATCACTCTATATTGTGAAAACGTTTATCCATTGACTTTTAAACGGAGACAGTTTCCTATAAAATTACCTTTCGCTATGACGATCAATAAATCTCAAGG
Organism: Euura saliciscinereae; assembly: GCA_018420115.1. NCBI lineage: Eukaryota > Metazoa > Arthropoda > Insecta > Hymenoptera > Tenthredinidae > Euura > Euura saliciscinereae. The sequence goes on along the minus strand of JAFFZH010015735.1, from coordinate 21,401 downwards.
ACAAACATTCGAAAAATTGGGATAGACCTGCGAAAAGACCATGCAAAATGCCACTTTTCATACCTCTTGAGCGGGCGGAAAACAGATCTTTTCGCCCTCAGGCGGAAATGTCTTTGATTCCATACATGAACGGAAAGGCCGATTTCGCTACCTATTTTGGGGGAGCAAAGTGCGGCTTTACCGACCAGGAACTCTTTCTTCCCGCTGGGAGCCTATTCGGTAAGAAAGACCAGTTTTTCCTCCCGCAAAGTATTTCTTCCCTGAAATTCTTTCTTCCCTGAAAGTCTTTCTTCCCAGTTTTCTCTGCCATACCAACCAGTACGACTCGGTCGGACCGTCACATAACCTAAAATGTAAACACTGATCTGCCCGCGAAATCGACCTTTCCGTTCATGGTGGAATAAAATATCGTGTGCACCACGGTCGCCGGACTTTCCACTCCCTCGGTGGATGCCATCCCTCGCCTTCGGCTCGGGTGGCAACTCCACGCTCGGGAGCGAAAACGTCCTTTGCTCCCTTGGTGCACAATATACTATTTCCTTTCGCCCGCTTCTGAAAGAGACTTTTTCCTGCCCTAGGGCGCAAAATTCTGTTTTCCGCCCGCTCACTCGGTCTGAAAAGAGGCATTTCTGCAGACCAGGTGATGAGAAAAACATCGTGTGCATTACGGGCGCAAGGCTATTTTGGCGAGTGTGCTCGCAGCAACCCGCCTCCGGCTCGTGCCGCCAGAGGCACACTCGGAAAAATAGTACCTTCCGCCCTTGATACACAAATAACTATTTCAATCACGGTCAATTATATTTCGCTTGTTCAAGAGTGCGATCTTGGGATGCCTTACACATTTCATTAGGCAATCAAAGAGAAAATAATTACATTAAAAACTATGTTTATAAAGAATTGTACACAAGTTAGAAAAAAGACAGAGAAAAGGCAATTAAAAAATATTGAAGCTCTAGATACGTTCTTACAAAACACAGGTGTGAGGAATGATTGAACGATAGATCAGCTCGATGGTTGAACTAAATGTGAAAAAAGAATAGCACAAAAACAAATGACTGGTCGTCCCCCGCAGAGGTGCTATATCGCCGCTGCAATTTTCCACAGTCATTGGTCCTTTCCGCTAGACTCGGTAGATGATTAGTGACTTATAGCTTCAAATAAAGGATCTCATTGGATCACAAACAAATACATTTTTAACAACAATATTTCCGAACATTTGAATTTTATTGATTAGTAACCAAGTTTTCAGAAAAAACATTCAACTCCGAGCACTCGTACTGATACGTTGGATCGTAAACGCTACAATCTCAGAGAAAAATGAGCGAGAAACACACCGTAGAAAAAGAAGGTCAGTCGATTACGTTTATTCAAACAATATTCTTTACAGATAACACGGGCAACATTTTCATTGGCGTCACACTTACAATTATTGTTCCGTGTTCAATTATTATTTTGTAGGTTCTGATGTCAATCTTGATCTCGATGAAGTTTGCACCTATTAGGCGAAGACGCGGTCGAATTATTTTGTAGGTTCTGATGTCAATCTTGACCTCGATGAAGATTGCACCTATTAGGCGAAGACGCCGGTCGAATTATTTTGTAGGTTCTGATGTCAATCTTGATCTCGATGAAGATTGCACCTATTAGGCGAAGACGCCCTACAATGCACGTCTAACGAGGACATAGAGAAAATACGACTGTACGAGACATCGGTGTAAGACACACGAAAGAATGAAACATTTTTGAACTGATGTACATGAGGATCGACCAACCACTAATGACGTCACTGTTTCACAGGGAAGTGATCGGCCACGTCGATTCCATGGACGCATCGAAAGGAGTCGGTGAAATCGGGAACCGAATTTTCAAATTTTTAATCAACAACATGAGTGGGCATCGTCTCCAAGTAATCGTGTGGAATAAAGAAATCGATCGAATAAAACCAAACGTCGTTCTCAACTCGGTATGAAATCACAATGAAGTTATTTTAAATTCGTAAAATCCTTCCAATGGATATGCAAATAAAGTTTATATTCTGAATTATAATCATCAACGAAATTTTCAGTTGGTACATATCGACGGGACGATGTCGGTGCCATCGAAAGAAGGCTACCAGTTCGGTACACTTCCGTTCGAGCTGACGGTACGATCTAACACGATCGTCAACAACTTGGGTCAGGAAGATACCTCGAATGTAGTCGAACAAACCGCTAAAAGACTTAACTCCTGTGTATAAGCATAGGAGTTGAGTCTTTTACCCCGAGCCATTTTCAGATAGGTCTTTTCAAAATGGAAACGAAAACATAAGACAATGTTAATAGCGGCCGTCGAAATGTACTCGACCGCTTTGTGGCGGGCTGCTAATGGCTGTCTGATGTCGTTTTGATCAAGATTATCTTTAAAGTTTGTAACAGTACTTTTTCTAGCCTGGGGAAATTTAGATGTTATAACTAGAAATAAGTATGTTCAAAAAGGCGAAAATTTCGCACCAAACGCGAATAACCTAAAAAATATCTGAAAAATCTCGAAATCTGAAATCAGATGGGCGCCAGGCACTGCTTAGTGCCAACAAAAAGTAGTTAATCAACAATCTCAACTTCTATAACTGACAGTTCACTTAATCTTCAATTCTTACTAGAAAGCAACTAATTATCAACTCAAAAACTCAAAAAGCTGGCTAAGCTCAGTAGAGAGGGGAACGTGGGGGCGACAAGAATTACACACACTTATTATTCAATTTATAAACGATGGAAAACATAACATTTATTCAAAGGTTTTATCGAACAAACTATCAAGATCAAAATAACAAACCAAATGTCTTCACATTCAATCCAATATTATTTGAACAGATCAAATTTGCATGAAAAAAAAATTAATCTCGAATTTAGAAACACCAAACAATAATAACCTCAATCTTATACTCTAATCTAGCTAGAAAATTATAGGAACCTCAAACTCCGTAAACGATATTTGAATCAACTAGTTTGAAACAGGAAACCAAAATTTTGAACCAAATAAACCAAAAACCACAATCAACGAAACTGGATAGACAAAAATACGGTTAACGTGATATGACCAAATATTCAACATTCCATATTTAAACTTCACCCACATAAATTATAACTCAAAGACAGATTGAAAAATAATTAAAGATAAAATTCATAGACTCAACATACAACATTCACACAGATGCACATAAATGTTATAATGATTAGCAGGGAATTATTATGATTGACAATGAGATATTAATGAACAGGAAGAAACGCAAACTTTGAATTTGACATGAATCTCAAAACTAGAACACGATATCTCGGGGATAAGCGTGCTCGTAGGCCTTAAGTTATGACATGCAAATTAAAACACAAATGATACGAAAATGCCAAGACACCGCGGTACAAAATGGCATGAAATGATACGAACTTAATCTCCAATCAAAATTAGGCAACCATATTAGTCATTGAAGCACCGGTTACTTTTTGGGGGAGATTAAGGACGATAGTGGGTTCTAGTCCGGCCGCGGCGTGAACCCCAAACCCAACTTCTGAGATCTTTCGCAAATACGGGAAATATCGTATCCTTTCTAAAAGTATTTAACCACTAAATTAAATAGTTCCGAACGTCTTGTCTATTTCAACGAAGCTATTGTTCAGAACAAAGGAATTTCCCATCAATCGCAAAGACTCAGAAACGAAACTAGAATTCTCGCAGTCAACCAGAGAAACGCAGCAGCATATCGCGTATTGATTCTCAAATGGTTAGTCGCGAAGAAATCGTAAAACTAGAATTCGAACAAATAGCAACTCACGTGTCTCTCAACGTGCATAACCAAGATTGCTACCTGCGCCGAATTCGTACACTAGAATTTCCCTACGGTTGACGACGAAACGCTTCATTCAGCGAATACACTCACGGGACGCCGACCGCATGGAAACTCGTAAGCTAGAATTTTCACAATCTACTGGACAACGCGTGTCCCTAACGTGAAATCTGGATGACTGACGTAGAATTCGTACGGTTATTTCTCGCAAAACTCGCAATAACAAAAAAAAAAAAAAAACTGAAACAAAAAGTAATCTTTGTTTTGGTAGACTCTAATATGTGACTTCAAATACTTGTTTTTGTATCTGTGTACCTTTCTACCCCCTTGCCCAACATCGCTATGGGCCTAATAAACATTATTACATTACATTATACATTACAAATATGTGAATGAAAAAGTAATCTTAATCTCGACAACGCTGAGAATTTTACATAAGACACTCGAATTTAAAAATTACAAAGAAAAAGATTCGTTAGCGAAGTTCGTTCCCAACAATTAATATTCATCAAAAAAAAATTTGAAACAAGAAAGTATTAGCTCTGCGCTAAATCACGAAATCCAGCAAGTTTCAGATCGGAAGAGATAAACCCAACGGTCTAACTACGCGATTACGCCATAAACTCAAGGCGTCTAGGCAATGGAAAATTACCCGATCTAAATCTTTGAGGGAGTGGTGACCGACGGAAGCTTAGGGGAGACCGGGACTAGTTGATACGGGGGCAAGTTGATACAAATTGAATTGTGCGCAAGTGCAACTGTACACAATGGCATCCTTCGAATTGAAGGACTGTTTCCTTACCCACTTCAGTCTACACGTGTGTTTGACCACATGTGAACAATCGCGTTGAAATTATTTCAGTAAAATGGTTTTCGGTAGAGCAAACTAAATTTTATTGATGTGATTCAAAGTCAGTTAGCACCTGGAAACAAAATTTTGAGCTATTCTTCTGATCGTGGCTCTATTTGGTAATAAAAAGGTGAGGAAATTCCGTTGTCGTCGGAGGTATATCTCTACTCTTGTTCTCTGGACTCCTGAGAGACGCCAACAGCGTCGCCGGGGGCAAGTTGATACGTTTCGAATGGGGCAGGTTGATACAGTACACACGTTCCATCAACTTGCCCCAACTATTTTCAAGTTCCTTTTTTCTTTCGTTTCACAGAAAAATAGTCCGGAAATATATTAAGAAAACAAAACGGGGCGAGATACCTTTGTAACTTACCTTTTTACTCGTCATTATGATTTGTAGCTCTGTCTTATTTGATACGTACTTTTAATTTCTAATTGCATATTTTGAGCAATAGTGTTATTAGCGGTAGATATACCATTCGTATACTAATTCGTCATGTGATGTCATGATTATTAGTCTAACTTCGAACGAAGTGATTCGTAACTCTTCCATCTGTCGTTACTTTATGTAAAAGCTTCGTATTGTACTTACTATCTAATTTGTAACCTACTAAAATATTTTGTGATAATCTTGTGTCTCATGTATATCGTTATCGAAACTGTAAAATATGAGGTAGATTGATTGGACAAATATTTTCATAATTTTTTCGGATTTTTTTATCAGTTTTTCATAATAGTATCAACTTGCCCCGGGGTGGGGCAGGTTGATACGTTTCGCACGCGTCTACTCAACAGGCTGTCACAGGCTCACAATTTCAATCATAACATTTTCCTTCGGTACACTGATGGAGGAAGGACTAGGGTATATTATCATATTTTTTTCAAATTTTTATCATAAAAATTGGAGGAGTTAAAATTGGAAACCAAATTTTGTATCAACTAGCCCCGGTCTCGCCTACCTTAAAGATATCAAAACGACGGCTCGAAAACCCTCAAACACTCTGACAATAATCGAAATTTACGGCAACTTGTAAAAATAAGTTTCAAAAGTTTACTTTAAACAAAATTGAAACGGGACTGGTGCAGCGAAGTCCGGGGTACCCAATGATGGAGTAGAAGACGGAGGCCGTGGACGCAGCAGGACGAGAAGTGATGTTAGACAATTCGGCACCAATAAGGAAAACTCGGTGGGCGGAGTCTTCGAGACGAGAGGGTTGGATCTTTGCAGAATTCTCAAAACACTTGACTTAATGTTCTGAGTATGAATTCCGAGTAAAACTGCGTCGAAAATCGTCCTCGGCTAGGAAAACCGATACCAGGGCTGCGATTAATCCAGAAGATCAGCTTTGGCGGCATCGCGTGCGGCGGGTTCGAATACGCCGCGCTTTTACGACGGGAGAACAGCTGTCAGCTGCTGCAGAGTTCCCAGCGATGAGACGGTGGTTGCCGTGAGACAGGCGCGGATGTTATACGGCTGAAGCGTGGATTCAGCCCCGGCTTATCCATTGGACGATGTAACTTGACCGCTCAGGTTGGAAAAAAGCTCGACAGGTGCCCATAATAAGACCCTAGGAACTCTGAACAGGTTTCTCGCGGTCCTTCATAGTGACTTCCCCCTCAGCTGTATGAGGGACTAGTCAAATGTTCGCGCCGCTTCCCCTTCGCCACGGTGTTGTTAAGCCAAGCGTAGAAGTTGCTGCAACACGCCGCTTCCGAAAACATTGACCCTAGAATTCCCCGATGTCGAATCAGTAGTAAAACCGACCCTTGTAGATCTTTTCCGGCTCCGGAACGCCGACATGACATATGACAAAACAAACAAACAAAAAAATCCACAGATTTCGCATGAGATGCAAGAATTGGGACATTGAAAATGAACCCGCGTTTATAGTAATGTATGGAAATAGGAAAAGTAAAGATAACGGTCTCTCGTGCATTGTTGGCGCTAGATGAATGACCAAATCTTCGCTCCAAAATAATGTCTCTTGGTACATAGCTAAGTATTCCTCCCCATTTCTCATTCTTTCGTCACGTTTTGTAACGGATACAAAATCATTGCGTAGAGCAGCTTCACGACGCTGTTGTTCTTTTGCTCGTTGTTCATAATACCTGGTACTCAAATCATCATCACCAACCGTTTCTTCCATTTCCTCATCATCAGTGTCGGACGTATTATTCATGAACGATTCACTCACGGTCACACCGTTTAAACGGTACAACGGCGGGTCAATCAGATATCGTATCCACGTTTTGATGTTTCTTTTTGATATGCATCCTGAAAAATCTGAACTGCGGTGAGCTAAATGTCGTTTCAAGCATACGTTGAACGTTGCGTCATCATCCAGCTGACGCGGTAGAGTTTTTAACGGTTTTTCGACGTTCATAGGTATATTTATGACCTGTCCAATGATCCTCATCGCTCCAGGAAAGTAGCGAATATGGCGTATCTGCATAAACGGTATTCGCAATGCCACTAAACGAATTTCAAGTGGACTTAGTGATGGTAAGTTGAGAGGCACCGGTGGATACACAAAACCGTTAACGGTTGCCATTGCCGTCATGTGGTTTTTGTTGAGGCAGGCCAGGCATGTCACACAAATTCTGAACTGTGGATTTTCAACGTCGTAACCCGCACGGATCAGAATTTCAGTCACACATTCTTTTTTAATCGATGTTAAATCGCGTAGTTGACTACTCCACCAAATGCGATCACAAACCCGACAGTAATCCTGTAGGTTATCGTTGAAAAATTTTGAAGTCATGTGCTCGTAAAACCTACCCAATACCGGTGAATTTTCTTTTGCTGTATCACTTAAATTGGTAACTTATACTGTACCAAAGGGTGACACGTCAACTTCACCGTCCATGGCATGTACATCATTTTCGTCGACGACATTCTCAACTCTATGTTCCACTTGAACGTTTGCGGTTGTATTAGACGTTGAACATAATCGTATTCTAGATGATCGTTTTCGTTCGGTAGGCGTTGCTGCTGATGCTTTTTTTGCGACGCCAGCTTCCTCAATTTTTCGTTTACGATATGCTTTCGATCGTTCAGCCGATGTTTGTGCATTCATTTTTAAACGCGACCTCCAACTGACATCGGTGACATATACTAACCCCCGTCGCTTACTCGAGAGAAACACCAAAATCGTAATAAAATTTGTTTCAGCGTTTATAGCAATTACATTCACACTGATCGGACATCGCCTACTTTCCTCCCTCGCGTGACGCAAAAACGTGACATCTCTAATTTCGCTCCAATACTCAGGCAGTGAATTCGCAAATGACCGAAAATAGAAACATTTTCAATGTTAAAAAAATAGAAAGACATTCTTAAAAGCTAAAGATAACCATAATTTTTGGAAACGAACATTTGCGACTCTTCGTCCGGTTTTCCTGCGTCCACGGCCAGAAAAACGGAAAAAGAATAAAATAACGGGTGGAGGCGTTGGTCTCGTAAGTCGTAACAGCTGACTACACGGAAAAAAAAGATGTAATTATTTCGACAGCAATCTTTTTGGAGTTAAATCTACAGCAATTGCGTTAAGTCCATCAATCCCATTGACAATTTCGTTATTTTTGGAGTTAAATTTACAGCAATTGCTGTAAATTTAACTCCAAAAAGAGTGCTGTCCAAATAATTACATATTTTTTCTCCCGTGAAGCAATTTGCCCTGTTATAAGTTATAATCGAGAAATTCGGTGACCCAAGAGTTTTGTGGTCGCAACGGAATCTTCGGAATATAATTTACAATTAGCAACTTTATATTCGTCGCTATCTAATCGATTAGGGTATGAATTCCTGAGTTCAAGTGTTGACGACACGGTTTTCCCGTAAGACCCCGTGTTAATTTATCAATATTTGAAGTTAAATTATTTACTGAAAACTTCGGTAGGATGCGAAATATTTTTCAGATATTAAAAGTTTATCGTACAAACTCATCTACATTTCAAAATCAAGCGATTTTATAATCCTTCCTATATCCTACGGGTGGCGAGACGACTACCTTATGTTAGGAAATCCTTCCCATGAATTCAATAGGATAAAAAATATAAAACATCTCAAAATCTCACAAGACGAATGAACGGGTTGATTCTTATTGGAATTAAGCAACCCTGCGCAAATAGGAACGGCCACGACGACATGCAGTTATGTAAATATGGCATGTGCGGGAAACGAACGAACGAACCAGCGAGGGGCAGCAAGCTATTTTTATGTCGACTTCGTTGAGAAACCCACTTCCGTCAAGTTACTATTTATACACCCAAATTCTGTTTACCAACCTTTTCTTCGGCTTTGTCTTATACCCTTCATATATTTCAGTCCTTAGTCAGCTCACAATCAGATGTGTCTACTATTCTTTGCAATACGATTTGTCGACGATCCACAGAGCTGATGCGTCGATTGTCATTCAGAGGAGTAGTGAGCTATAATAATTACCTGGCACGCCACCGAACATCGATGAAATCCTAGCCCCCCCGGATTTCAAGCACTCGTTTTTCTCGCTTTACTACGTTCAACAAACGGATCTTCGAAAATTTTTGAGGATAAAAAAGATATCGCCAAAACCAATTCCAAATAGATAGAACGGCCTAACATATTAATCTCAATTGTATTTTCATATTGTATACCGAAGAAGTCAGTCACTCCTCCTTCATCGAATCATTGACACCGGACAATGAGACAAATTTGTGAATATATCCTAGACAAAACTAAAAGAGGGATTGAGGAAATGCAACTGTCCTAAATGTCAGTAGTCTGTGGGCCTTGTGATCGTTAATTACAAATTGGAAATGAGAGTTATGAAATCGGAAATACATAGTTTTGATTCACATGAAAGTATTTCATTCTAAGTTTTTCGTACACCCCGTTTCAACAGCAAGGCATATTGTACAACCGATTGGCAATGTCCTTAGTCCAACCTGGTATTGACTGAAAATGTTCTGGCACTCAAGGCTTGAACGACTTTGAACGGAATATGCCGCTTGAAGCTAGAAAATACGCTTTCGGCTCAAGGCCCTGAGCGTATCCCAAAAAATCGGAATTCACTGTCGTCGCTATTTTAGTACTGTGTCTATAAACACGTAATCGTTGCATTCTAACCAGAAAAGAAGCCATTGACGGGAATTCTCACAAGATTAATAATATGAGTAATGTAGAGGAATTGTCTCATTTCTCAGATTAGATGTCAGTCTTTTTTTGTTATAAATATATTACAGTACGTGTGTAATTCTGCTTCTCCTGCATAGACATGAGAAAGTCATTTTTCGACGCCTGTTTTCGGTTCGTAAAGTAGCACTTTGTACCGCTAACAATAGGTTCCACGGTGCAGTAAGAAGTCTTCGAGCGGATTCTCCACTCGATTGTTATCAACAGTCAGATATCTTCGGAGAGAGGCTGAAACCGTACTTACATGATGAACTTGGATATTCGGATATCCAAGTTCATCACGTAAGCACGGTTTCAGCCAAACCCCTGAACCGATTTTGATGAAATTTGTAGAGGATACTTTTTTTACCCCGAAGATGTGTATACACACTGAAAATGATTTCATAATTAGTCATATGAAAAATCACCTAGTAAACTACATGGTTAATCGTATGATAAATCATAAAATATTATGACCGATTTCAGCATACTATTTATTTTGCAATTTATCACGTGATATTCACAGGTATATGATTAATCATGAAGTTTATCATGTGATTTTTCTTCTGTTCACGACGAAGAAAAGAAAAAAAAATCTTTCCCGGTGCGGGATCGAACCGACAACCTCAAGAATCACAGTCAGTTATACTACCGTATTTTTTTTTTTTAAGAAGTTTAGTCAGGCACATAAATACAGAGAATAGTATGAACAATAATCGAGCAAACTTCAAACTCTTTAACAAAAACATAAATGTAGTATAAACACGTCTTGGCTCCAGAATCGGGCACTGCACGGTATGGGGGTCATTTACTGTATGTGGATGAGTGTTTTCGTACCGTATTAATCAATTTATATTATTTCACCCTTGCATAGGGATGGACTAAAATGTTTATTTGGCTGATCAGTAAAAAATTGCCTTAGAAAACCCTGATCGTATATTTTTTTTTGTTTCTTCTAGCCTAACTTAACCTACTAATGGCTTAAAACTAGACAACAGAATAAATAACATGGTATAATAAGTTTGTGTGAACGGCTGATAGCGCGATGTAGAAATAGAATAACAATTTATAGATAAAAACCTTTGAATAAATAGTGAGTGTAATGTAAGAGAGGAACATGAAATCAGCTTCTGTGCATAAGTACCTGAATACATAAATAAGTATATTTCGTGATGAGTGTCTCAAGGACAGCGCATAACCTAATCAAAATATTGCAAGAGAGAAAAGAAATAAAATAAAAATAAGGTGTATATCTATAAATAGCACTATTCGAGCCACCAGTACTTTTTGGTATTCGTTCGGTGTTTATCATTTATGTCACTCCGTGATGCTACCGTATGAGCCACACCATCCGTTATAAGGGCTATTCCATGTGAAGCGGATCAGTCACCTCTCAGATATTTTCTTAATTTTGCATGTCGATTGTGTATGGGGAGTTAGATTTTTGTGCCAAAGCCCGATTCTGATAATGCAAAATTCGATTTTTTATTTGCAATAACAAATTAGAGAACCATTTTTTGAAAAATTCATAACTCCGCCAAAAATGAAGTTTCTGTAATTTATTATGTACTTTTTCATGTAATATTTTACAGGATCTTTTTCAGTAGGGGTGAGAGCACTCATCATTTTCAAGGGGCATCTGAATTATTCCCTACGATTATGAGGTGTTGCGATCTGCTTTTCAGAAAACCCAAGAATGGAATTAAAACCAATAATTTATCGCTTGTAGGTATTATATATGTACGAGGCTGTAGAAGCAGTTGTCACCAACTCATTCTTGATACACAGACACGAAGAAGAAAAATACAATTTTTGAAATTCTTGATCAGAAAGAAAATTCTATTGTAATTCTTTTGTTATTTCCTGAGTTACGTCTGTTCTATCCTGCACGCCCGCACGGAAATATATACATCAGAGATAATATATCAGGAAATGTACAAATTATATATAAGATATATAAATTATACATAAAAAATATCTTATTATGGCCGCTTTTAGTATATCAAATATTCATATAAATTCAATATATTATTTAAATATTTATTATATATATACGATGTAATGATTGTATATCTCACAATATTATATCCATTCATAGATATATAACTCGCACATATTTTGATACATATTTTTCTGTCCGGTTTATTACACCACCCAATATATATCAAATTATGTGCGAGTTATATATTTATGAATGGATATATTGGGAGATATACAATCAATACATCGGACATATATAATTAATATTTGAATAATATATTGAATTTATATGAATATTTGATATACTAAAAGCGGCCATAATAAGATATTTTTTATGTATAATTAATATATCTTATATATAATTTGTACATTTTCTCATATATGTATAAGTCATACATATTTCTGATATATATATTTCCATGCGGGCGGCGAGTTACATCCGTTCTAGCCGGCCCAGTAAGTTACGTTCGTTCTAGACTGCCCGCTGAGTTACGTCTGTTTCCTTAGGACCCGTCGATTTTAGCTGGCACGTTAATATGAATGTTTCTGAATCCAAAAACTCCAGTTTTGAAAACGTAAATCCTTAAAGTCTGTTCTTCTTGTGATCTACAACTCGGGTCTATACTCTTCTCTCTTCTCTTCTCTATTTCTCTTGAATTCCAAGCCCGAGATAAAATGATTCGACAAGAGGCTGAGATGATTCACAGAGTATAAAACGGTTGGTATGCGTGGGGAGTATTATTATTGCACAAAATAAATGAGCTTAGAATTGTGCAAAGAATGGCTCGATCAATATTCGATAGAGATTACCGCTTTATCAAATGATTTAACACGAACAATTGTTTTTTTCCGTTATCACTCATCACCCCACTCTGAGGACTTCTGCTGCCGCTATTTGTGCTGTTTCACCTAACACGCACTTACTTTATTGACGAGCTTATTTACATCAATATATCGATCACGGGTACGTGCGTGCGTGTTCATGTCGACATGGATGCTGGGTGCACATTGCATTGGTTAGTTCTCAAATGGATTAAAAAAAAATGAAGAAACATATGGGGGGTTCCATGGCATTTCACCTAATCGGTGAAGGTCACCGACGCCGATCTTGATGTCAATTTTTTTCTCAATTCGTGCATCGAAAAAAGTGAACACGTGTTTGGCCGTTTTTCGATTCAGCCATAGTTTCTATTTTTTTTAATTTTCCAATTTTTCATCCTTTTCGCAAACGGACTTTTTTCAACTGGCTCTAACTTCAAGAGTTCTGACTTTTTGCGAAAAATGCTAAGGACATAAAATGTGCCAAAAAGACCGAGATTTTCGAAAAAAAATTGCACAATCTTTTCCAATTACACCGTTCTGGGATATTTTTGATAATAGAGAAAAAATCAATGTATCATTCATTTGGACACCTTCGATTTTCCTGAAACTTTTTACCTGAAATCAACCACTTATAATCAAGTTATCCTCCAAAGGAAATTATGGGCCTCGAATTCGTTCGGAAGTTACACCATCAAAGGTGCCAAAAAATCGGACAATTGGCAAGAAATCTCAGGGAAATCAATTTTATCAATTTTAATTTCGACAAGAAAAGCGTACTTGATGAAAAATTGAATATTGATGGTTGAAATGATTGAATCTGAACTATTCGACTATTTCAATATTATACTATCATTAGTTAAACTATTTAACTAGTCGCTTTTTTAACGGATGATTCATTGAAATTTCGAGATCTCAGCATTTATACGGTTGAATTTTTCAGTATACAAGAAAGTTTGTTTTGTTGCGAGCTTGAGTTCTGATTGAGTACTACCGCAGTTCGCTCTTCTGTTCGCTGCAACCGTCGATAATGTCAACGTTGACGTACACTTGAAGTTTTATTTCGTATTTCGCGAATCTAGAACTCATTTTATGATCGGAACCACGTGAAAACTCAGTATCCACATTCATAAATGTACGTGAAAATATACTTGGCACGGTAAAAAAATTATAATCTCGTTTGTTTTCACGGCGTCGGGTATTTTTTGAAAAATTTCATTTTGCAGCAAACACTGATTTTTGGAACATGAAAACTTGTCTGCTCAAAGTTGAAATTGATTTCCCTGAGATATATTGCGATTTGTCCGATTTTTTGGCACCTATGATCGTGTAGTAACTTCCGAACGAATCCGAGGCCCATAATTTCTTTTTTACGGCAGAGGCATGATAAAGTGACTTTATGACGCCTGTTTTCGGCCCGTCAAGTGGCGCTTTATACGGTTGTAGTCCTCCTCGACACATAAAGTCTTTATAACGTAGTTCACCTCGACCTGTAAAGTACTTTACAAGTCGAGGGCGGACTGCGCCTGCGCAGTACTGCTTCCCGAGCTAGCAGTCGACTCGGCAAACGGATTATGTGTCATGGTGGACGCGGAGTTCGAAGCGGACCTCAACTGGCGTCAAAGTGACTTATCATACCTCTGCGTTAAAAAATATCGTATGATGCTTGCGCGTAAAGTGACTGTTCGAGCGAGGTTATGTTTTTCGTACTCGCCGCTGGCTTTGCCGGAGGCTCGCCTTCGGCTCGCCGGGCGAAACAGCGGCTCGTACGCAAAACCTAACCTCGCTTGTAAACAGTCACTTTACGCGCATGCCGCATAATATACTATTGGAGGATAACTTGATTGTGGGTGGTTGATTTCAGGTACAAAGTTTCAGGAAAATCGAAGGTGTCCAAATGAATGATATATCGATTTTTTCTCTATTATATTGAAAAATTAAAAAAAAATTGAAAACGTGGCTGAATCGAAAAACGGCGGAACACGTGTTCACTTTTTTCGATAGACGAATTGAGAAAAAAATTGACATCAAGATCGGCGTCGGTGACCTTCACCGATTAGGTGAAATGCCATGGAACCCCCCATATGCATTAGGGTGTCCTGTTTTTTATTTTTATTTTTTTATTTCACCGGCCACCAGTCATAACTTTACTAGTTGGTCTGAAACGAACCCACACCAAAGATGAGCTTCGTAGCTCAAGTCTAAGAGGTGCCTCAATCAACATTTTCATTTTTTATTTGAATAAAATTAAAAAAATATATAAATCACGATCTGAGGGAATGGATAAACATTAAATTTGAAGAATTTTTGTGTGTTAGCCATGAATAAAAAGATAAGTGCCTTTTGAATCCAATGGCAGTGTACACGGAAGATATTGTCAAAGGTTTTTCCAAGAGATGTCAAACTGATGCTATTTACACGGACATGGTAAAAGCCTTTGACAAGGTAAATCATAAATTACTCCTTGAAAAGCTTCATGCCTACGGGATTTGTGGCTCCTTGCTTGACTGGATTGGATCGTATATCTCAGGCAGGACTCAGTTAGTTAAGTTGAAGAATTTTGTGTCCCGTGAGATAGAAGCTACATCTGGGGTGCCCCAGGGGTCTCATATAGGGCCGCTGCTCTTTATTCTTTTTATTAATGATATAGGGAATGTAATTTTGAACTCTGATTTTTTGCTCTTTGCCGATGATCTTAAGATTTATAAGGAGATCCATTCCCCAAGAGACGTAGCACTGCTACAATCTGATATTGACAATGTCTTCAGTTGGTGCAGGATGAACGGCCTCTCCTTCAACTTAAAAAAATGTACCTTTATCTCATTTTCAAGATCATCCAGACTGAACTCGATTTACCAGCTCGGCTCTTCGTCTCTTGCCTATAGCACTGGCCCTAGAGATCTTGGGGTACTCTTCGATGAGCGCCTGTCTTTCGAATCACACATTCACGCCATAAAAAACAATGCGTTGAAGAAACTGTATTTCATCTCCAGAATTACCGCAGATTTCAAGCAGCCAGGCTCTTTAAAACTGCTTTATTTTTCGCTTGTCCGTCCAGTCCTGACTTACGCCTCTATCATCTGGACTCCCTTTTATAATTCTCATTCTACTATACTTGATAGGGTTCAGCATAAATTTATGAGACAGCTAGCTTTTAGAATGGGGAGACCCATGTCTTTCTTGGATCACGACTACAGCGATATTGCCACAATTGCAAACGTTTGTTCCCTTAGTTCATATAGAAATTATACTGATGTTGTTTTTCTTTTTAAGATTTTCAATAACCTAGTCGACTGCCCCAGAATTGTGGGTGGTTTTTCTATGCATGTTCCAGGGCGTATGCTTAGGGATAATTACCGGCAGTTCTGGACCCCAGTCCCCCCAGGGGAGCTGTTGTGTAGATCAGTGTCTGGGAGACTCAGCCAACTTTGCAACAGTAACTCCGAGTGGATCGACATCTTCGGATGTTCGATCTCCAGATTTAAATCAGCTTGTCGGAGTCGGCTATTAGTTTATGCGTAGCCTCACCGAATAGGATCTCTTGCCTCGGCTGACTCTCCCAGTCCTCACAGCTTGCTAATATATGGATGCCTAATTTTATATATTTTGAACTGTATTTTGCTATTTGCTATCTTCTCTGCTATTCCTGTATATTGCTATTGTTGCATGCGTGTGCCTTGTGCTTCACCTATTATTTTCTATGCTCTATGTAAAGGGGTAACCCGTCTATAATAAATAAATAAATAAATAAATAAATAAATAAATAAATTTATTATGGAATCGCTAATTAAGCCGTCTAGGAAAATAATTTGTGGCACTTTTTGGAAATTATTTGCGACGATTTCTTGCGATTGGGCACAGGTTGGAGTATTTTCGAAGTGTCAGAACAACATTGGACACAAGTAGGTACGACTCTATTAAATTACAGTTACAAAAAAGATAGAATGTCTTGGTTTTTCAACCAGTTCAATTTTTTGCAAAAAGCATGAAATAAAATATGTTTGTATGTGTTTTGATGTCTTCTTTAGCTGTGATTTTTGTCGGTCCGATGCCTTTTTATGAAAACCAAGAAAAAAATTAAAAACGTGAAAACGCCATAATTGACAAAAAAAGGTCGAATAATGGGGCTAGGAGATTGAAACTTTGGCGAAATTTTGTTTTCATGACAGCGAATGTTTGCCTCAATTTTTGTGTTGAAAAAAAAATAAAAAAAATTTACGAGCTTTTCAGGCTAAACCCGGTCTGAATAAGCCAAAGGCCCAATAAGCACGTTTTATGCAGAAAGTTGGTCAGCATGAAGCCCAGACTACACATTTAATCCATTCCAAAAAATATCATTGGAGCTTACAGCCGATTATCGATATGGCGCTTTAAAATGAAAAAAATTATTGAGGCACCTCTTAGACTTGAGCTACAATGCTCATCTTTGGTGTGGGTTCGTTTCAGACCAACTACCAAAGTTATGACTGGTGGCCGGTGGAATAAAAAAATAAAAATAAAAAACAGGACACCCTAATATGCATGGCAATCACATACTTCGGGATTCTGGGCAATTTCTTCATAAGAATTTATTAAAATATTAAGTCCTGAAAACTCGCGGGTACGTTGAGTAAAACCAATTATAAAGGTCTGTGAGTTATTTCGAAAGAATTACCCGACTTCAGCAGTAAAAATTATGCGCGAGATAGGAAACCATTGACCGACGAAGGAGCAGTATACCACAGCTATGAAATATCATGAGAAATCATGAACCATCTAATCACCTGCCAATTACCTATCGACAAATATGATTAACTTATTGTAAATCGCTCGCAGTTGAATGTACGCGGTCCTCGCGGAAGCTATCCTGTATAATATATCCTGCATATAATATGTTCCCAGTAAACACAAGATGGTGTGGAACACGTTTATTCCACGTAAAATTGGAATCGAATCTAGTGGTGTCGGTCCCCGGATAGGCATTCAATAGACCTGGGTTTGACTTCTGGGGCGCCTGATAATTTTTGCCAATCAAAAATTTTACGTCTTCTAACTCGAAAAGGAAGAATTATTACTAGCGAAAAATAATCCAGTTGATTGCGGTCGTTGATTAATCGCAAAGAAGTTCCTGTTGTAGTAGATATTATAACGCAGTATAGGACTAAGACGCTTAACAGTGTTGCACGGCTGGACCGGTTTATCATCATAATCGCAAAACCGACCCTACTCCCAATCATAGCGAATCTATCGCACCTTAGATATAACATCGTAATACGATTTTTAGCTATGAAACTAATTCTAGTTCAGTTTTCCGCTACCTTTTCTAGAGTATAAATTTAGTTACCTACCTGCCATTTGTTTTATTTATCGATTCCTGTTGGAAACTTAAATCTTCTGATAAAGTGCATTATGAAAATTCATGATTTGGTAGGGATCGTTGATCGGCTCTTGACGAAGATTCAGATACAAAAACAAAAAAATCATCTCCGAGGTGCCCCTAGACCCCGGCGCTCCAGAGCAACTGCTCCCCCCGTTCCCTGACGCTACACCACTGGAGATAGAGAATTCTTAGTGTACTGATCAAAATACTGCAGTATGACCATTCGGGCAGTAAGGGCAGTAGGGCCCTTGGGCGGAGAAACGAAATGAAATAGTTATTTGTGTATCAAGGGCGCAAAAGGCTATTTTACGAGTATGCAATTCGCGGCACGAGCCGAAGGCGAGTTGCTGTAAAAGCAGACTCGTCATAATAGCCTTGCGCCCATGATGCACACGATGTTTTTCTCATCACCTGGTCTGCAAAAATGCCTCTTTTCAGACCGAGTGAGCGTCTCTTTTCCGCCCGAGGGCGAAAAGATCTGTTTTCCGCCCGCTCAAGAGGTATGAAACGTGGCATTTTGCGACCGGGTGTGAGAAAATATCGTTTTCCACGAAATCTCTCAAGATATAATAAAAACTAAGTCTGGATTGGTCAAGTTTTGTACATTTTGGTGAAATTTTGGGGAACGTTGGACTTTTCCCCTCCCCGGTCATCATCACGAATATATTGCTAGTCATATCAATCTTGGGAGTACGTCAATATTATACATATTTACTTCCCCTTCCTCAAAATCACATAATAGTAAAGTGGACCTAATTTCACGAAAATGCTTGCAATTTAAAAAATTCGAGGCACTTGAATTGGGTGAGAAATGTGAATTGGAAAATAAGCGTCGGAAAAAGTTTCATAGTGTAGACGGGTGATTTATTTGAAAGAAATTTCGAATTGAAATAATTGATCGACGTAAAGATTTCGTACCTACGTTACATTCATTTCTAAAAGCTGTCTGTACCTGTATTCGTGGTGCAGATTTAGTCTGGAATATGAACTACGTTGGACAAGGGCCGAAAAATTAGGTCTATTCGTGTTTACTGTTGATTTCGGACATACGGAACAGAGACGAGAGAGAGAGAGGGAGAGAGAGATAGCTGAGAGGATATAAAAAGAGAGAAAAGCGCACTGACCATCTGTGACTTGTATTGTTCACCACAGCAGTTGAGTGCTTATGTTAGTGTCAACCTTTAATGGGACATTCACCTAGATCAGAGTTGAAATCACGTTGAGTGAAATAACTTGAATGACGGCTATACCAGTCGAGAAACGGCAGAGTATTAGAATAGTTTGGAAGAAGTAATTAACACGTAGTACATGGTTCAGGATAACACGGCTCTTTCCCCTTTATTATTAGGCTAGAACTAAAATTGAACCAAACTCAAGTTTATAATTCAATCGTCATGTTTTTTGATTTGATGCGCAAGCGCAATTATTTGATCGATTACTTTCATAGTTTTTGCTTAGTCTGACAAGGATACATTCACATAGTTCCCGAATCGCATGAAACAAACTGGGGTGCCTTAGTGTAAATAAATCGATGGGGTCAGTGCAAAAAGGGGTCAGATGATATATTTCTTTCAATTCTTTTTTTTTCAAATGCGTATACATACACTCGGGCCCCACTTATTTGACCAACTCGGGACCGGGAACCTTCAGTTATTTGACGGAAGTAGGGGCCCCCACTCATCAGTCGCGCACCCGTACATGCGCTGGTTTCCCCAACGCCAGCGTCTCAGGCAGCCCAGTGGTTCGGGTAGAGGGAGTCAAATAACTGAGGCGAAATCGGTCAAATAAGTGGGGCCGTCAAATAAGTGGTGGTCAAATAAGTGGGGTCCGAGTGTATATGCTTATTTCAGTGGTTGAAAACTTAGATGAGTCCGCCGTTCCTCTAAATTCAAGTTGGAAAATAGGATTCGTTTCTCGACGCAAGTTTCAGATACTGAGAGAATCGCTGAAAGAATTCGCACTAGTGACAAGCGGAAGCAGAGATCAGCATTTCTTCAGGGCATGCTGTAGGGGAGAGTAGGGCACTATGGGTCATGGGGCACAATGGGTCATGGGGCACAATGGGCCACTGCCACCCCCGCCTCACTCGAAAGTCGGAGGCTGGTCCGCGACCTACACTGTCTTACATGTTCTAACGTGACGTTAGTCTTTTTTTTCCAATGTGGTGCGATTTGGTGAATAGAAATGTGTTTTGAGGCGTCAAAAGTTGAAAAAAAAATCCTGCTATGTTTCGTTTTCACATTTTTTACGGATTAGATACGGCCAATTGTCATCCTTTCAATGAATACATACCTAGGCTAGGAAATCACGTATCGCCCAAAGTTAAATATGCGTTTTTTGGTTAGGTGAAATCAGTTTGATACAAAAATTCGAGCGTGGGGTACAATGGGTCAATTTATTTGAGATCCATGGAAATTTCACATTTTCATCATCCAATCAGGTTTTTCGCTAATTAAATGTTAACGATTAATGAGTGAGAGACACGGACGAGTGAATGTCGGGAATGAATGTGTATGAATGTATTTGAATATTGAGAGGTACCTCGAATGAGAGAGAGTGAATGCGAAAAATCAGAAGGATAAATGCTAGCCGTAGGGTTTAGGATTAAGGATAAGAGGCAGTATTTACGATAATGTCGTAGCGGGCAGACGTGCCACGCTAATTCCGGTTCAATACGAAAATACGTGTGTGTAATATTTGTCTAATTGTTGTAATTACTATTTGAGGACGATTCTCTCGTTGAATTGATGTATTCATTATTTATTAAAATACATGCTGCAGTGCTATTACCGGTACCCGTTCGTTCTACAGATTTATGCAAATTCCTATACCGCGACGTGAAGTTATCCCGATCCATCCTGTACAGAAACCTATCTTTAACATAACGTTCAAAATGATCCCCAATAAACAGTTCGTTATCGTATATTAACTCCTAAATTATGTTCTTGTAAAAGAAACGTCACAATCTCATACTCATTTATGTACGTTGACGCTGTTTTTTTCCTACTGATTCAATGATGCCAAATGATTGAGTAACTGGACTGGAAGAGGCATTAGTTGCTTACTAATTTAAATGAAGAAATGTATTTTCTCGAAAATTCATCATTTTCAGCTGATTACCAGGGGGGCCATTACCCCATGGGTGGGGCACAATGGGTCAAAAATTCTTGTTTGGAAATGCATTTTTATTATTTTTGCTATGCAAAATATTGAATTTTAGTTTTTGAACATTGTTGCCAATGAGTTGAGTCATGAATTCCACCTGGTCAAAATTTCAAATATCCTTCCAAAAAAATTAGAAAAATCGAAAAGTGAAAACTGACCCATTGTGCCCCACTCTCGCTACTCGATTGTTACCGACATCCAGATATCTCCGATAAGGGCATGCTGTACTCGATTAGTACCGACATTCAGATGTCTCCGA